>MIQA02017641.1:0-11322 GCA_001887855.2 Sclerospora graminicola | reverse complement strand
ACATGGCTTTTAATTGCTCTGGAACCTCCGGCATGTTGGTTGGACCAGCATTGGAGGTCGGATTGGTCTGTGGCACTTCCTGAGCATCTTCAAAACTATCATCCGATCCGACTCTACCAGGTTCAGGCTTTCTCTTCCTGTTCTGCGACTCGGTCTTGGGGTCGATCTGCTGGATCCCTTTTGGGCCCAACGTCATACGTGTGATCCCAACCGAGGAGTCGGTGGATGTCGCTCCAGATTGTGATGACGATTGGTATATCGACTCGATATCCATAGGATACTCCACCAACTGTGATCGGTGCGAAGGATCCGCGATCGGCGACTGTACCACTGGGTTCGCCCCTAGTAACGAAGCAAGATGATCATACAGGGTGATCATAGATTCTCTGATCGTCTCTTGATCCAGATCGAATAGCATATTCGCATCGAAGGCACCAGTAGTGAAGCCAACCTCGTCGATCTGCGCCAAGAGGTTCCTGATCAGATCAAGTTGACTGCCTGTGATCACCGGCCGGGTTCAAGCTTCCCGATGATCTTAGGTTTAATGATCTTCATCACTCGGTTGGTAGCCAGGAACTTGTGAAACTCTCGAAGATAGAACAGTCGTTCCACATCTTGGACAGTGGTCTTCTCGGCTGGTTTCGATCTTCTCTTCGTCCTCCTCGAAGATCTTCGGTTTAGGTTTCACATATTTTTTAGGTGGATCACAATGATCCGCCCCCATGTTTTTTCTGTCTTTTCCATTTTCTTCTTATGCATAGGATCAAGGTTAACACCTCGATCCTTTCCTGGGTTATAGTCAACTTTACTATAACCCAGATCGGCCCCGATCGGGGCCATATGGGGAGTTATTTCATCTTTAATCTCGACCTGGCACTCCACCGAACCAGGTCGATCATCGCTTCCTTTAGAAATGGACAGCATCGGAGGCGATACGCCTTCCTCCAATACACCCGAAAAAGTTTCCTCCAATTTGATTTTCACATCTTTTTCATCATCAAAGGAATCACGGTGATATCCTGAGTCACCAAGTGATCCGGGCACGCGCACCATTGTGGTGGAGCCGATTTCCAAATCCATGACCGAAGTCGTGGTGGAATCCGGATACCCACTGGCCCGGACGACCAACTATCGGAGGGGGTACTCCGTCGATCCTGATCAGCATCGGAATCAGATGAATCACCATTGTGGTGACTGATTTGATCCTCCCGGTCATCTGGCCGGTCTTCATGCTCGTCAGGATCTATGTTTAACTTCATCTCACCTTGTGTACCCGTCGATCGGGGCTGATTACACTCACTTAGGTGGACTCGGTGACGAAAAGGATGATCTTGATCAGGTCGGAGGGTTTGACCTTCTCGAGACAGGGGGTGTCCTCGGGTGGAAGTCTTCACCGGAGAACGAGTTGGGGTCGACACTTATTCAGTATCTAGGCACTGATCAGGAAAGTTCGTCTGATCAGGCCAGCCAATGAGAGAGAGATGTAACGAAACCAAGAAAATGTGATCAATCCACGATCTTCCACAGTAATCCACAAACGTTATCTCCAAAAAACCTTTACCAATATTCTTAACGTGTTCCAAACACGTGCGCGTTGCGGGTGAGGTTAGATCACCTAGAGCAAACCCGTCGGGGGTCTTCCGGTAAGCGAAAATGCGCCTTAGCACGTCTTAACCGGGAAAATAGATGAGCAAGAGGGGACTAATCAACCCTGTGCTCCCAATGACCGCACACGTGGCGGAGCGACTCTTTGCTTAGGGGGAAAATCTAAACCTGTTATTATATATGCAATGTCCTATACCTGTGTACCATACATCAACTCATGCCTGACCTTTACTTCGAACCTATTTACTTCGTCGCACGGTTGCGTAACACTCTCCTGCCCATCCTGGCTGCACCTTCAAGCTGACCTGTACCGATTCTGCCCCGATCATGACCCGACTCTTCAGAAGATCTCCAACCCATCCTGATCTTCAACAAACGACCTTGAAACCACTTGAGACCTGCTCTTCAGCACTTGTTCACTTTATATATAGTCCGCCCAAACCGCGAACTCACTTGCCCTTGCTTATCAACACTGATCAAAGGCTGATCGGCCCTGATCATGATCGCCATAGTGATCGACCAGGTGATCAGGCCTGATCAGGCCTGATCAGCCCTTGATCACCTCGGGAACGTCCAGGGTCATCATCATTACGACTCCATTCATCTTCCAAACCATACTTCCGATCTTAATGCACCGTCAGGATAACCATACCGCACTGATCTCGGCTGATCAGGCCTTGCCACATCATCTTCGAACTAATCAAAGGTTCACATCACTCGTATAACCTGTTAATCCACCTGCCCGATCTTCATTCATCATTTGATCTTCTTCCTCCGGGCGTGACAAGCCGATCAGGCTGCAACCTTGTATCATAGCCGGCTTCCACCAACATACCGTTCGGAGATCGGCTGGTCACCTGCTCTTGGTATGCCATGTCAACAATCACCACTATTTTATTATATCCACGAGAACTCCACTTAGTGACTGTGACAACGATCGTGATCGTGATCTTCATCATTCCGCCAGTGCCTGGGACCGGGCTTAACGACCATACTTGGCTAACTCTTCCACATCGTAAATATCCGTTGGCCACCACCTTTTCTTCTTACTCGCGATCAACCTTTTCTCACCCATCAACCGTCATATGTTGATGGGTGTTCTATCATCACCAATCATCGGCCATGTGTGGTCCACTTCAATCCCAATATTTTCCGATCGCTTCACCAACCACCCTGTATGATCACCTTGCCTCGTTACTAGGGGCGAACCCAGTGGTTCAGTCGCCGATCGCGGATCCTTCGCACCGATCACAGTTGGTTGAATATCCTATGGATATTGAGTCGATATATCAATCGTCATCACAATCTGGAGCGGCATCCACCGACTCCTCGGTTGGGATCACACGTATAACGTTGGGCCCGAAAGGGATCCAGCAGATCGACCCCAAGATCGAGTCGCAGAACAGGAAGAGAAAGCCTGAACCTGGTAGAGTCGGATCGGACGATAGTTTCGAAGATGCTCAGGAAGTGCCACAGGCCAATCCGACCTCCAACACTGGTCATACCAACATGCCGGAAGTCCCAGAGCAATTAAAAGCAATGTTCGCGACTATGATGAACCGATTTGCGGGTGAACAATATGGATTGCCTCAGTACACACCTGGACAAGGACAACCATGGCGATCAGCACCGAACATGAATCAGTCCGCTGAGAAACCGGTCAAGAGACCCGTGGACGTGGAGATGGAATCAGTCCGATCAGCCGGAATTGTTCGTTCGATATGCCAGGCCGATCACCAAGACCGATTTCACCGATCACCCCCACGGAGTGATGTGGACATGGAGTCAGAAGGCGAGATCAGTCAACATTTCGATCCAGATGATCTGGACATTGAGATGCCTCGTAGGGCGAATATGGCCTCCGCGCAGGCATTTGACAGTGAATCCGGAACAATCACCCGAGTGCGAATGTCTGCGATCTCGGAATTGAAAGATTTCACCGGCAAAGATATGGATGACGATCAGGCCAGGGTTTGGTTAAGCCGGACTAAGTCAGCTTTTCTGAGGGACAAGACACCGGAAGCTGAAAGATGCCTGATCTTCGCTGATCTAATGAAAGGTCCGGCCAAGAACTGGCTTAAACAGCTGAGTCGAGAAGTGCGTCTGAAGTGGCCTCGTTTGTGTGAAGAGTTTGAAGAACAATATTGCAATTCGGGGGTGTCTGTCGCTAGACAGTACTACCACATGAAGAAAAGATCCGACGAGACGCCGATCGAGTACTTACATCGGTTGAATGTTGCTGGTCTACGCGCGAAAATGCCGATCAAGGACCCACGACACCCGGATATAGCCCGCGAACATGTCGAACACTTCATTGGTACTCTGGATAATCGCGATCTGGCTGATCAGCTAACCCTGCTCCGTATAAAGGACTCAGAACAACTGGAACTGACTCTGAGGACGCTGCAGCGGGCCAAGAGTCGACAGCCCAAGGTCGAGGTAAGATCGAACCGGTACCGGTCCAAGCCACACCCTGATCAGGGCAAGATACCGGCAGCCCGACCAGCCAGAGCGATTCGAATGATCACGAAGGAATCAGACAGTTCAGGTTCTGAAGAGGAAAGTGGTCAATCAAGTCTGAGCTCGGACGAAGAACAATATCGTCATATTTTTACGACGGAGCCAGTGTATCGCCCGAGATCATCGGCTAATGGCATGGATGGACGGAAACCTGGTGGTATCCAACCTGATCAGGACCGATCTCGTAAGAAATGTGTGCATTGTGGGTCGACCAAACATGGAGATCGTGATTGTTGGAAAAGAATTACGTGTGGAAAATGTGATCGTAAAGGTCACCCTTCTGATCATTGTTTTTTCGTATGCAAGACCTGTGGGAAGCTTCATGACGCCGGCGCCTGCCCTATTGAAGAATTTTTTAATCTGATGCGCAAGTGGTATGTGCCGACTAAACATGCTGGTATGCTTCCACCAGATGTTGAGAAGATGTTAAACTAGATCGCTCGCCAGGTTGGAATCTGGTTCGAGCCGAGCGATCTACGTTCTGCATTTATGCATATGTCGGTAGCGGAGATAAGTTTGAGGAAAAGAAGATAACCGACAATACATGTTCTAATTCAAATTGCATCGATCGGTGTCCGATCTACAGTCTCAGAGTGGATGAATATTCCCGATCGGACGTGATCATGGAGTTGGATCTACTGCCCGGTGAATCCCGAGGATACTGGAAGTATCACTCTCCCGACAAGTGGTTTAAACAGGCTAAAGCTAATGGAAAGATCAACACTGAAAAAGCCACTATTTTATTTGACTCTGGGGCGGAAGTCTCGATCATCGACTCCGCCTTTGCTCGTAAGGTGGGATGTCGTATAGACAGTACCCAGAGGCAAGAATGTGTTGGGATCGGCGAGAGTTCATATATGACGGAAGGACGATCACGTGTGAAGATCACCCTGGCAGGATCCCTGGTCTACTATTTTAATGCTTGGGTTGGCCGGTTAGCCGGTCAAGACGCGATATTGGGGATGGATTTTATGGTACCAGCCGGTATACGACTTGACCTGTCTCATGGAACCCTGACTCTGCCGGATGAAGTGCAGATTCAGTTATCCGGCCGACGACCTTTGTATGGTACTCATGTACGGATGTTAAAAATGGGTCAGTACGAGAACATTGGGGTGTCCCGATCAGTCGATGTCATGATTCAGTCGAGTGATCGGCAACAGAAATTGTGGCTGACCCGTGGTGAACGATGGGTACCAACGTTCGTTAAAGGTATCGGCCGATCAAGCTACATCAGGGTCACGAATATATCCGATCAGCCGCTGATCATCCACAAAGACATGATCTTAGGGATGTGGTAACCTGAAGGGAAAGTACCTCGACATATGTTTCGGTAGGATCACGAAGATACATTGAATGGCAGAATCTGGCTTATCAAGCCACCACGGACATGATCAGTGACGAAGACTTAGCGGATGAAGATACCTCACCTATGGTCGAGAAGCCGGAGTATTCTACGCCGACCAAGCTGCTGATCAGGAGGCCAACGATCGAGGCGACAGGGGAAGGCCGGGTCAAAGAAGGTCCACAGATATTGAGTATAATTAGGCCCGGCTCACCGAAACCAACGGACCCAGATAGCGGAAATGACAGTGAGGAGTTCAAGAACGATCATGAGAAAGAACAGAAGGATGAATCAGCCGAAGTCATTACGGAGGAAGGTGAACCCGAAGTAAACCATCAGTCGAGTGACGTACAAGGAGCGACTCAAGATGACGCCGATCAGAAAAAGGCAGATCAGGTGGACGAGCAAGTGTGTATACATGAAGGTGGTGATCAGTACATCGAAGGTATCGAGAAGCAGATGGCCGTTTTACCGGAAGTATCGCCCAATATGCCAGAAGTCACCATGGAAGATCCACAGGTCGGTGACCCCGAAGTGAACACTCCCGAGCAGATCGATCAGCTAAAGAAGATCATCTGGAAGAGGCGTCACTTACTGATGGGGAAAGGTAACGCCCTACCCCCAGCCGCATTTGGAGCTGTTTGTGATATAGACGTGGGAAATGCGAGGTTGATCGCTCAGCGTTGTCGTAAAGTTGCACCTCAATACCGGGAAAAGTTATCCGATTTGAATAAGGGCTTGTTGAGTACAAAGATCATCCGACCATCAACATCGCAGTGGGCATCACCGATCGTGATCGTGATTAAGAAGAATGGGGTTGATATTCGATTGTGTATCGACTATAGAATGGTGAATCGTCTCACGAAGTTGATGGTCTATCCGATGCCCCTGATCAATGATTTATTAGAAGATCTGGATAAAGTTTTATGGTTTTGTTCGCTGGATATGGCTAGTGGTTTCTGGGTGGTTTCGATGACTGATCGCGCTCGAGAGATCTCGGCTTTCGTTACACCTTTTGGACTTTTTGAATGGAATCGGATGCCGTTTGGATTAAAGAATGCCCCACAGATCTACCAGAGGCTGATCGACAATGCTCTCTATGGGTATTTCCAGATCAGTGCTGATCGGGAAGCCACTGATCTACATGATGTGTTTACGGAAGGTGAACCAGACCAAGATCAGGGCCGATCAGTGTTGGGAAGGCGATCATACATAGATGACATCTTGGTCACAGCAACATCCTGGGATATGCTATGCGATAAGGTCGAACGACTTCTGAACACCTGCGAGCGCTGGAATTTATCGATCAGTGTGGTCAAGAGTTTCTGGGGTCAACCCAAGGTCGCTTACCTCGGCCATAACGTGTCGATCCAAGGATTGGAAGCAAACCCGAAAGATCTGGCCGCCCTCAGCAACTTACCTTTTCCCCGATCACTGAAGGCCATGCAATCCTTCCTCGGATCTCTGAATTATTATAGCAGATTTATCGAAGACTTCTCGATTTACGCCGCTATACTATATGAACTGAAGGAAGTTGATTATCATGGGCTACGAGAACGTGATCGGGTAGGAGGATCGCCAATTGAGACTGATCACGAAGTTGAAGTCACTGAAACGGATCTCAGGACTGGATCACTGATTGATCGAACTGTGCCAGGGTCAGAGGACCACATGAATCGAGCTATGGTAGCCTTCAGCATGTTAAAGGCGAAGATGATCTCGACGCCGATACTGAAACACTTCGATCCGGAGAAGATTCCCGTGGTGATCTTATATGCCAGTAAATGCGCAATATCAGCCGCACTGGTCCAAGATCACGATGGAGTCTATTGCCCAGTGACGTTCACAAGCCGAACATTAAAACCGAATGAAGTCAACTATGGTATTGTGGATAAGGAAGTGCTAGCATTATTACGTGTATTGGATGTTTGCTACTCTATGCTGGTAACTAGATCAATTAAGGTATTATCCAGGCGATCTAGTTTGGCGTGGTTACTGTCCGCGAGTGGTTTAGATGGAAGACTGGGGCGATGGGCAGCGGTGTTATCTCAGTGGACTTTGGAGATCATTAAGTGCACCAAGGGCGAAGAAGAAATTCTTGGAACACTAGCCGCCAGCATCACGCCCCGATCAGAAGTCGATGAAGCCCTGATCGAGGTCGCTCCTCGGAAGCAACCACGTGAATCGATCACTATACCCCCACCGATCGTCGGCTCGGAGGAAAATCTGATCGTTGTAAGTTTCGACGGATCAGCGAGTGTGAAGAAAGGCGTGGGGGCGTATAGCGCGCTGTTATGGAAACTGCCTGAATGGACTGTTATATCGGCCGGTTCAGATTATACTCCAGGTATCACGGTCAATGAGGCTGAATATCGTGGTCTGCTGCTAGGTTTGGATCTCTTGCAAGAGCAAAAGATCGGAAGAGTAATCATATGCGGAGATTCAAACCTGGTAATTCGGCAGATCACTGGAGAGATCGACTGTAAAGCGCCGCGTTTGAAGCTACTGAATGATCGCGTTATGAAAGCTTTACGTGGATGGCCAAGACATGATCTTTTGCATGTGAAACGTGATTGGAATCGGAGTGCAGATCACTTAGCCACTATGGCTATGCGTGATCAGGCCGGATCAATAGTTACTGATCAAGCGTTGCTGGAAGAACTGGTGGAGATCAATAGGCTGCCTGAGCTGATCCGTGTGGAAGATGAAAAGGAAGCAGCCCAGATCTTGATTACGACGAGATCACGAACCAGATCACCACCCAACAGATCACTCTCTCGAGAAAGCCTGACAGAAGAAATAGTACAAGAGATGCGGATCGAAAGAATTCTCAAGGCTCAAGACGAGGAAAAATGGATTGTTGATTTGAAGGCGTTTCTAAAGGGTGATCTGGAGAAGTTGAGTCAGAGTGAAGCAAAAGATTGTGCCAAGATCGCGTCCAACTACGAGATCGACGAAAATGACCTATTGTTTTACTATGTTCAAGCTGATCAGGCCGATGCAGATCTAGACCGATCGGCAAGGCTCGTGATCCCGGAGACTTTACAAGCTGATATCTTACACCATTATCACGTCAGTTTGGAGGGTGGTCACCAGGGCGTAGGTCGAACGTATCACAGGATCCGTAAACATTTTCATTGGAGAGGTTTATATCGAAGCATACAAAAGTTTGTTGGGACATGTACGGATTGTGAAACTGGAAAAGGTATGCCAAACATCCGGGGAGGATCACCTGGAAATATCCAGGCGACCTACCCCTTCCAAGTGATAGCGATGGATCACATACCGTCCCTGCCAAAATCGTTCAAGGGCAATACAGAGTTGCTGATCTGGACTGATCTGTTCACGGGATTGGTGATCGCGAAAGCGGGATCTACGCGAACAGCCCAACAAGTCGCTTGCAGTTATGAAGAATGTGTTTTTCGGCGATTTGGAGCCAGTGAGGTGATCTGCGAACCGGGTTTCATGGCCGAAGTGTTCCGATCATTTAATCAGATGCTTGGCCAGAAACAGAGCACGACCATGGCGTATCGCCCACAGGCGAATGGTAAAGCCGAACGGATGGTACAGGCGTTAACTAGAGCTATCAAGATGTATGTCGCGGACTCCGCGCAACAAGATTGGGATGAATATGCGGAGAGACCGGTGTTTGCGTTGAATTCCTCTTTCGATCGGATCAGGGGAGACACTCCTTTCTACCTGGCGTATGGTTGGGACCCCCGATCTACCATCGAGTCGGTGATCCCTGTTGGATGCACCCGAGGTCGAGATCGCGAAGCTCGTCGATGGCGTATGGGACTCCAACGTCACTATCAACATGCGCGGGAGCAAGTCAACGAGCGATTGCGGAGGGCCATCCAAGAAAGAGCTGATCGGAACAATGATCAGGCCGATTCGCACAATATCGAACCGGGATCAAGGGTTTGGCTTTACTTGGATCGCGTGAAAGAAAGATATGCCAAGAAGTTAGCACATCTGTGGCATGGACCGTTCCGTATAGCCGAACTGATCGGTGATCATGCCGCTCGGCTGATTACTGCAGGTACCGATTATGGAATTTTCCCGATCGTCCATTTGTCGAAGCTGAAACTGGTTCGAGAATACCCTGATCGGCCTAAAACCAGGCTGTCATGCGATGATCAGCCAAGGTTTGACTTTGACGAAGCTCTCTTACCCGAAGACAGTTGGGAAAGAACGTTGGACCCGAACGAATTCGAAGTGGAGAAAGTTTTGGATACCCGATCAGGCAAGAGGACCCGATTTGGCCGAACCCATCGTGATTACTTGGTTCGGTGGAAAGGTTATGACGACCCCGAGTGGGTAGATGAACGTGATCTGAACTGTGGAGCTCTATTAAGAGAATTTGAACGTGATCGGGTGAGACGGAATCGATTTGGAGTGATGCAAACCCACGAAGAGGGTAACCAGGAATCTCAATAGCCTGGGTTGACATATTGTGACTGATCAGCCAAATATGATGATCGGGCAAGTGGAGATCAGGGTGGTTGAGCTGGTTTGGAGTAAACGGATACATATACATACATATATTACTCAAGAACTATATCTGTATACATGAGAGCGATCGACATACAAGATGGAAACGATAATGAGACATGAACAAGAAATATGAATGTGGAACGCGAAAATCATCAAGAACTGTCGTGATATATTAGTGATTATGGAAAACGAAATAGAAGTTGGTTATCACGACGATCACAGGCCATACTTAGTGCGCAGGCGAGAAACCGTGAACCCTGGATGATCCATGGGGCTTGATCGAAACTGGTTTCGCCAAGGCTCCTGCTGATCGGTCCAGATCAGGCAATCACGCAGCGTGGCGACCGGAGTTATATGCCCATAACCGGGATACCAATCCCCGCCGTCAGCCTTGAGTCCTCGCGATCCCGCTCGACGAACAGGTAAATGCAGCACGCCAGGAAACAGGAAAACGTCCAGATCACACTCGCCGTGCTGAATCCCGTCGACGATATAATCGCAGATCGCGGCCCAAGCAGCCCCGGCTTTGGTGCGTCGACGCTTGCGAGCATGATGGTAATGCTCGATCCACGCGTCCTTGCGCATCGCCGCCGTGATCGGGAAATGGTGAGTCGCCTCCCATATTGCTTGCACATGTTCCTGGTAATACAAAGCCAAGCGTCCCTGCAGCTCGACAAACCAAGGGTGATCAGGAAACGTCAGCCCGGGCATAGGTGTCAGGAGGACATCCCAAGGTGCTGAATCGATCAGAAGCTCAATAGCGCCTCTGGTCAGCACCTTCGGTTGCCACTGCTTGTCTTTGGGCGCCGGCGATCTTGTCGGAAAGATCCAGCCTGGCGGGCGGGACCACAAGCGAGGGACGAGTTTCTGCCTCACTTCAAGAACCCGAGGCGTCAGATCCCAGACCTGATCAGCACTCCAAGGTTTCCGTGTTGCCATGTGAGCAGAAGTCGGCTTGCCCTGCAGGACGACGTACAGATCCATGAACCTTTGGTTCGGATTATAACTGTAATCATCCTGCCCGATCGACGATTGTTTCGCCGGGATGAAAACGCCCGTGAAATTGAGCGGCGGGGCGATCGCTGCCCTAGTGGCCGCTGGAGGAATGTTGGGATCAGCTTGAGCCGGTTGTTCCTCCTCAAGATCATGGTCATCTTCGTCATCTGACTCCAGCAAAGTAACAGCCTGGGCCAACGAATTTACGCCTGAATGGCTTGGTGATTGAGTACGGCGATCAGTGCTGCCCGATCGGGCCAGAACAGACAACGTCCTCTCGTCCAGATCAGTCGATTCGCCGTCCGAGTCAATCGCAAGACGTGATCGCTTGGCGGGAATCACCTTCTTCTTCGACGAAC
>MIQA02017640.1:0-11291 GCA_001887855.2 Sclerospora graminicola | reverse complement strand
TTCGCGACTATGATGAACCGATTTGCGGGTGAACAATATGGATTGCCTCAGTACACACCTGGACAAGGACAACCATGGCGATCAGCACCGAACATGAATCAGTCCGCTGAGAAACCGGTCAAGAGACCCGTGGACGTGGAGATGGAATCAGTCCGATCAACCGGAATTGTTCGTTCGATATGCCAGGCCGATCACCAAGACCGATTTCACCGATCACCCCCACGGAGTGATGTGGACATGGAGTCAGAAGGCGAGATCAGTCAACATTTCGATCCAGATGATCTGGACATTGAGATGCCTCGTAGGGCGAATATGGCCTCCGCGCAGGCATTTGACAGTGAATCCGGAACAATCACCCGAGTGCGAATGTCTGCGATCTCGGAATTGAAAGATTTCACCGGCAAAGATATGGATGACGATCAGGCCAGGGCTTGGTTAAGCCGGACTAAGTCAGCTTTTCTGAGGGACAAGACACCGGAAGCTGAAAGATGCCTGATCTTCGCTGATCTAATAAAAGGTCCGGCCAAGAACTGGCTTAAACAGCTGAGTCGAGAAGTGCGTCTGAAGTGGCCTCGTTTGTGTGAAGAGTTTGAAGAACAATATTGCAATTCGGGGTGTCTGTCGCTAGACAGTACTACCACATGAAGAAAAGATCCGACGAGACGCCGATCGAGTACTTACATCGGTTGAATGTTGCTGGTCTACGCGCGAAAATGCCGATCAAGGACCCACGACACCCGGACATAGCCCGCGAACATGTCGAACACTTCATTGGAACTCTGGACAATCGCGATCTGGCTGATCAGCTAACCCTGCTCCGTATAAAGGACTCAGAACAACTGGAACTGACTCTGAGGACGCTGCAGCGGGCCAAGAGTCGACAGCCCAAGGTCGAGGTAGGATCGAACCGGTACCGGTCAAAGCCACACCCTGATCAGGGCAAGATACCGGCAGCCCGACCAGCCAGAGCGATTCGAATAATCACGAAGGAATCAGACAGTTCAGGTTCTGAAGAGGAAAGTGGTCAATCAAGTCTGAGCTCGGACGAAGAACAGTATCGTCATATCTTTACGACGGAGCCAGTGTATCGCCCGAGATCATCGGCTAATGGCATGGATGGACGGAAACCTGGTGGTATTCAACCTGATCAAGACCGATCTCGTAAGAAATGTGTGCATTGTGGGTCGACCAAACATGGAGATCGTGATTGTTGGAAAAGAATTACGTGTGGAAAATGTGATCGTAAAGGTCATCCTTCTGATCATTGTTTTTTCGTATGCAAGACCTGTGGGAAGCTTCATGACGCCGGCGCCTGCCCTATTGAAGATTTTTTTAATCTGATGCGCAAGTGGTATGTGCCGACTAAACATGCTGGTATGCTTCCACCAGATGTTGAGAAGATGTTAAACTAGATCGATCGCCAGGTTGGAATCTGGTTCGAGCCGAGCGATCTATGTTCTGCATTTATGCATATGTCGGTAGCGGAGATAAGTTTGAGGAAAAGAAGAAAACCGACAATACATGTTCTAATTCAAATTGCATCGATCGGTGTCCGATCTACAGTCTCAGAGTGGATGAATATTCCCGATCGGACGTGATCATGGAGCTGGATCTACTGCCCGGTGAATCCCGAGGATACTGGAAGTATCACTCTCCCGACAAGTGGTTTAAACAGGCTAAAGCTAATGGAAAGATCAACACTGAAAAAAACACTATTTTATTTGACTCTGGGGCGGAAGTCTCGATCATCGACTCCGCCTTTGCTCGTAAGGTGGGATGTCGTATAGACAGTACCCAGAGGCAAGAATGTGTTGGGATCGGAGAGAGTTCATATATGACGGAAGGACGATCACGTGTTAAGATCACCTTGGCAGGATCCCTGGTCTACTATTTTAATGCTTGGGTTGGCCGGTTAGCCGGTCAAGACGCGATATTGGGGATGGATTTTATGGTACCAGCCGGTATACGACTTGACCTGTCTCATGGAACCCTGACTCTGCCGGATGAAGTGCAGATTCAGTTATCTGGCCGACGACCTTTGTATGGTACTCATGTACGGATGTTTAAAATGGGTCAGTACGAGAACATTGGGGTGTCCCGATCAGTCGATGTCATGATTCGGTCGAGTGATCGGCAACAGAAATTGTGGCTGACCCGTGGTGAACGATGGGTACCAACGTTCGTTAAAGGTATCGGCCGATCAAGCTACATCAGGGTCACGAATATATCCGATCAGCCGCTGATCATCCACAAAGACATGATCTTAGGGATGTGGTAACCTGAAGGGAAAGTACCTCGACATATGTTTCGGTAGGATCACGAAGATACATTGAATGGCAGAATCTGGCTTATCAAGCCACCACGGACATGATCAGTGACGAAGACTTAGCGGATGAAGATATTTCACCTACGGTCGAGAAGCCGGAGTA
Organism: Sclerospora graminicola; assembly: GCA_001887855.2. Classification (NCBI taxonomy): domain Eukaryota; phylum Oomycota; class Peronosporomycetes; order Peronosporales; family Peronosporaceae; genus Sclerospora; species Sclerospora graminicola. Next base: position 8,862 of record MIQA02017640.1, on the reverse strand, counting down.
TTCTACGCCGACCAAGCTGCTGATCAGGAGGCCAACGATCGAGGCGACAGGGGAAGGCCGGGTCAAAGAAGGTCCACAGATATTGAGTATAATTAGGCCCGGCTCACCGAAACCAACGGACCCAGATAGCGGAAATGACAGTGAGGAGTTCAAGAACGATCATGAGAAAGAACAGAAGGATGAATCAGCCGAAGTCATTACGGAGGAAGGTGAACCCGAAGTAAACCATCAGTCGAGTGACGTACAAGGAGCGACTCAAGATGACGCCGATCAGAAAAAGGCAGATCAGGTAGACGAACAAGTGTGTATACATGAAGGTGGTGATCAGTACATCGAAGGTATCGAGAAGCAGATGGCCGTTTTACCGGAAGTATCGCCCAATATGCCAGAAGTCACCATGGAAGATCCACAGGTCGGTGACCCCGAAGTGAACACTCCCGAGCAGATCGATCAGCTAAAGAAGATCATCTGGAAGAGGCGTCACTTACTGATGGGGAAAGGTAACGCCCTACCCCCAGCCGCATTTGGAGCTGTTTGTGATATAGACGTGGGAAATGCGAGGTTGATCGCTCAGCGTTGTCGTAAAGTTGCACCTCAATACCGGGAAAAGTTATCCGATTTGAATAAGGGCTTGTTGAGTACAAAGATCATCCGACCATCAACATCGCAGTGGGCATCACCGATCGTGATCGTGATTAAGAAGAATGGGGTTGATATTCGATTGTGTATCGACTATAGAATGGTGAATCGCCTCACGAAGTTGATGGTCTATCCGATGCCCCTGATCAATGATTTATTAGAAGATCTGGATAAAGTTTTATGGTTTTTTTCGCTGGATATGGCTAGTGGTTTCTGGGTGGTTTCGATGACTGATCGCGCTCGAGAGATCTCGGCTTTCGTTACACCTTTCGGACTTTTTGAATGGAATCGGATGCCGTTTGGATTAAAGAATGCCCCACAGATCTATCAGAGGCTGATCGACAATGCTCTCTATGGGTATTTCCAGATCAGTGCTGATTGGGAAGCCACTGATCTACATGATGTGTTTACGGAAGGTGAACCAGACCAAGATCAGGGCCGATCAGTGTTGGGAAGGCGATCATACATAGATGATATCTTGGTCACAGCAACATCCTGGGATATGCTATGCGATAAGGTCGAACGACTTCTGAACACCTGCGAGCGCTGGAATTTATCGATCAGTGTGGTCAAGAGTTTCTGGGGTCAACCCAAGGTCGCTTACCTCGGCCATAACGTGTCCATCCAAGGTCTGGAGGCAAACCCGAAAGATCTGGCTGCTCTCAGCAACTTACCTTTCCCCCGATCACTGAAGGCCATGCAATCCTTCCTCGGATCTCTGAATTATTATAGCAGATTTATCGAAGACTTCTCGATTTACGCCGCTATACTATATGAACTGAAGGAAGTTGATTATCATGGGCTACGAGAACGTGATCGGGTAGGAGGATCGCCAATTGAGACTGATCACGAAGTTGAAGTCACTGAAACGGATCTCAGGACTGGATCACTGATTGATCGAACTGTGCCAGGGTCAGAGGACCACATGAATCGAGCTATGGTAGCCTTCAGCATGTTAAAGGCGAAGATGATCTCGACGCCGATACTGAAACACTTCGATCCGGAGAAGATTCCCGTGGTGATCCTATATGCCAGTAAATGGGCAATATCGGCCGCACTGGTCCAAGATCACGATGGAGTTTATTGCCCGGTGACGTTCAAAGCCGAACATTAAAACCGAATGAAGTTAACTATGGTATTGTGGATAAGGAAGTGCTAGCATTGTTACGTGTGTTGGATGTTTGCTACTCCATGCTGGTAACTAGATCAATTAAGGTATTATCAAAGCGATCTAGTTTGGCGTGGTTACTATCCGCGAGTGGTTTAGATGGAAGACTGGGGCGATGGGCAGCGGTGTTATCTCAGTGGACTTTGGAGATCATTAAGTGCACCAAGGGCGAAGAAGAAATTCTGGGGACGCTGGCAGCCAGCATCACGCCCCGATCAGAAGTCGATGAAGCCCTGATCGAGGTCGCTCCTCGGAAGCAACCCCGTGAATCGATCACTATACCCCCACCGATCGTCGGCTCAGAAGAAGATCTGATCGTTGTAAGCTTCGACGGACCAGCGAATGTGAAGAAAGGCGTGGGGGCGTATAGCGCGCTGTTATGGAAACTGCCTGAATGGACTGTTATGTCGGCCGGTTCAGATTATACTCCAGGTATCACGGTCAATGAGGCTGAATATCGTGGTCTGCTGCTAGGTTTGGATCTCTTGCAAGAGCAAAAGATCGGAAGAGTAATCATATGCGGAGATTCAAACCTGGTGATCCGGCAGATCACAGGAGAGATCGACTGTAAAGCGCCGCGTTTGAAGCTACTGAATGATCGCGTTATGAAAGCTTTACGTGGGTGGCCAAGACATGATCTTTTGCATGTGAAACGTGATTGGAATCGGAGTGCAGATCACCTAGCCACTATGGCTATGCGTGATCAGGCCGGATCAATAATTACTGATCAAGCGTTGCTGGAAGAACTGGTGGAGATCAATAGGCTGCCTGAGCTGATCCGTGTGGAAGATGAAAAGGAAGTAGCCCAGATTTTGATTACGACGAGATCACGAACCAGATCACCACCCAACAGATCACTCTCTCGAGAAAGCCTGACAGAAGAAATAGTACAAGAGATGCGGATCGAAAGAATTCTCAAGGCTCAAGACGAGGAAAAATGGATTGTTGATTTGAAGGCGTTTCTAAAGGGTGATCTGGAGAAGTTGAGTCAGAGTGAAGCAAAAGATTGTGCCAAGATCGCGTCCAACTACGAGATCGACGAAAATGATCTATTGTTTTACTATGTTCAAGCTGATCAGGCCGATGCGGATCTGGACCGATCGGCAAGGCTCGTGATCCCGGAGACTTTACAAGCTGATATCTTACACCATTATCATGTTAGTTTGGAGGGTGGTCACCAGGGCGTAGGTCGAACGTATCACAGGATCCGTAAACATTTTCATTGGAGAGGTTTATATCGAAGTATACAAAAGTTTGTTGGGACATGTACGGATTGTGAAACTGGAAAAGGTATGCCAAATATCCGGGGGGGATCACCTGGAAATATCCAGGCGACCTACCCTTTCCAAGTGATCGCGATGGATCACATACCGTCCCTGCCAAAATCGTTCAAGGGCAATACCGAGTTGCTGATCTGGACTGATCTGTTCACGGGATTGGTGATCGCGAAGGCGGGATCTACGCGAACGGCTCAACAAGTCGCTTGCAGTTATGAAGAATGTGTTTTTCGGCGGTTTGGAGCCAGTGAGGTGATCGCGAACCGGGTTTTATGGCCGAAGTGTTCCGATCTTTTAATCAGATGCTTGGCCAGAAACAGAGCGCGACCATGGCGTATCGTCCACAGGCGAATGGTAAAGCCGAACGGATGGTACAGGCGTTAACTAGAGCTATCAAGATGTATGTCGCGGACTCCGCGCAACAAGATTGGGATGAATATGCGGAGAGACTGGTGTTTGCGTTGAATTCCTCTTTCTATCGGATCAGGGGAGACACTCCTTTCTACTTGGCGTATGGTTGGGACCCCGATCTACCATCGAGTCGGTGATCCCTGTTGGATGCACCCGAGGTCGAGATCGCGAAGCTCGTCGATGGCGTATGGGACTCCAACGTCACTATCAACATGCGCGGGAGCAAGTCAACGAGCGATTGCGGAGGGCCATCCAAGAAAGAGCTGATCGGAACAATGATCAGGCCGATTCGCATAATATCGAGCCGGGATCAAGGTTTGGCTTTACTTGGATCGCGTGAAAGAAGGATATGCCAAGAAGTTAGCACATCTGTGGCATGGACCGTTCCGTATAGCCGAACTGATCGGTGATCATGCCGCTCGGCTGATTACTGCAGGTACCGATTATGGAGTTTTCCCGATCGTCCATTTGTCGAAGCTGAAACTGGTTCGAGAATACCCTGATCGGCCTAAAACCAGGCTGTCATGCGATGATCAGCCAAGGTTTGACTTTGACGAAGCTCTCTTACCCGAAGACAGTTGGGAAAGAACGTTGGACCCGAACGAATTCGAAGTGGAGAAAGTTTTGGATACCCGATCAGGCAAGAGGACCCGATTTGGCCGAACCCATCGTGATTACTTGGTTCGGTGGAAAGGTTATGACGACCCCGAGTGGGTAGATGAACGTGATCTGAACTGTGGAGCTCTATTAAGAGAATTTGAACGTGATCGGGTGAGACGGAATCGATTTGGAGTGATGCAAACCCACGAAGAGGGTAACCAGGAATCTCAATAGCCTGGGTTGACACATTGTGACTGATCAGCCAAATATGATGATCGGGCAAGTGGAGATCAGGGTGGTTGAGCTGGTTTGGAGTAAACGGATACATATACATACATATATTACTCAAGAACTATATCTGTATACATGAGAGCGATCGACATACAAGATGGAAACGATAATGAGACATGAACAAGAAATATGAATGTGGAACGCGAAAATCATCAAGAACTGTCGTGATATATTAGTGATTATGGAAAACGAAATAGAAGTTGGTTATCACGACGATCACAGGCCATACTTAGTGCGCAGGCGGGAAACCGTGAACCCTGGATGATCCATGGGGCTTGATCGGAACTGGTTTCGCCAAGGCTCCTGCTGATCGGTCCAGAGCAGGCAATCACGCAGCGTGGCGACCGGAGTTATATGCCCATAACCGGGATACCAATCCCCGCCGTCAGCCTTGAGTCCTCGCGATCCCGCTCGACGAACCGGTAAATGCAGCACGCCAGGAAACAGGAAAACGTCCAGATCACACTCGCCGTGCTGAATCCCGTCGACGATATAATCGCAGATCGCGGCCCAAGCAGCCCCGGCTTTGGTGCGTCGACGCTTGCGAGCATGATAGTAATGCTCGATCCACGCGTCCTTGCGCATCGCCGCCGTGATCGGGAAATGGTGAGTCGCCTCCCATATTGCTTGCACATGTTCCTGGTAAAACAAAGCCAAGCGTCCCTGCAGCTCGACAAACCAAGGGTGATCAGGAAACGTCAGCCCGGGCATAGGTGTCAGGAGGACATCCCAAGGTGCTGAATCGATCAGAAGCTCAATAGCGCCTCTGGTCAGCACCTTCGGTTGCCACTGCTTGTCTTTGGGCGCCGGCGATCTTGTCGGAAAGATCCAGCCTGGCGGACGAGACCACAAGCGAGGGACGAGTTTCTGCCTCACTTCAAGAACCCGAGGCGTCAGATCCCAGACCTGATCAGCACTCCAAGGTTTCCGTGTTGCCATGTGAGCAGAAGTCGGCTTGCCCTGCAGGACGACGTACAGATCCATGAACCTTTGGTTCGGATTATAACTGTAATCATCCTGCCCGATCGACGATTGTTTCGCCGGGATGAAAACGCCCGTGAAATTGAGCGGCGGGGCGATCGCTGCCCTAGTGGCCGCTGGAGGAATGTTGGGATCAGCTTGAGCCGGTTGTTCCTCCTCAAGATCATCGTCATCTTCGTCATCTGACTCCAGCAAAGTAACGGCCTGGGCCAACGAATTTACGCCTGAATGGCTTGGTGCTTGAGTACGGCGATCAGTGCTGCGCGATCGGGCCAGAACAGACAACGGCCTCTCGTCCAGATCAGTCGATTCGTCGTCCGAGTCAATCGCAAGACGTGATCGCTTGGCGGGAATCATCTTCTTCTTCGACGAACTGGTCTGCTTACGCTTCCCAGAACTCAAGACCGAAGGCGCTGATCTCGGAGTCGCCGGTGAACGAGATTGAATAGACGCGGAAGCCGCTGCAGTGCTGATCACGGGCTGATCAGCACTATGGACAGGCAAGGAAGCGACGGAGGACGCGGGTGAAGGCGGGGCAGACTCCGGAGACTGTGGCGGTGTTCCAGACGAAGTAAAAGAGCCGATCAGCCCAGGAAGCCGTTGTAAGGCCGTCCGAACTGACCCCGAACCGGTGTTCGGTTTGGTCCACCTCTCCATAGTCTGCACCGCGAGGTTTTTCAGGTCGGCGTTATGCTGAAGCCAGGCGCGATCATCGAGCTCTAGGGTTTCAAGTTTAACCCGAGCAAGATTAAGCTCGCGCCGGCAATCTTCAGCCGCTTTCCGACTCTCGCACAACCTTTTCTGTATGTCGGCGCGGCCGATGCGAGAATCGGAAAGTTGCTTGGCCAGGAGCTGGACCTGCTCATCCGAATAGCGAGCCTCGACTTCTCGACGCTCTACGTCCTCGGCAGTGCAGATCTTGTCGTGAAGCAGCTGATCACGGTCGAGACGGTGATCATCGAGCCGTTGCAGATGGCCCACCATCTCGACCATCGAGTCTTTCATCGCCTCAATGCGTTCGTCTAGAAATAAACATGGAGAGTCAAATACGGATTACGGAAGAAGTGAATGGGAGAAACGTACCTTGACGGCGGACGGTAATAGTCAACGAACCGATCAGCGACTGTAAAGAGGCGACGGTGTCTGAAGGTTTGGAGAGGCGCAGAGCAGCAAGGTCAGCTGATAGCTGATCACGCTCCATCGTTAAACTCTGAACGCGATCAGTCATGTCTTGCAAGTCTTGGTCGAGTCGGTCGCGATCCAGCCGGAGAGTCGACAGCTGGGCCGCCAGATCAGCAGAATCATGTGCCAAGGAATCGGCAACGATCCGATGGTCGGATAACTCAGTGGTAAGTGCCCGATTGGTATCATACAGAGAAACCAACTCGGGAATTGCACTTCGGAGTTCCGACCGTAGCCGGCAAGCCTCCACAGGCCCCAACGTGAATGGACCCGATCCATCTATTAGGCGAGCGAGCTGCTCCAAGGAACGGAGAGGGCGATCTGAGGAGGGTCGAGCGGGAGGATTCCAAGGCGGGCGATACGAAGCGAGAGTCGTTGTTGGACGGATGAGGCTGGTCGTGATCGGCGCCGAAGTCGTGATCGGGGCGATCGCGGAAGTAGTCGAGCTGGAAACGGAAGGCGAGGCAGCGATCGGGCAGGCAGCCGAAGAAGACGAAGAAGGAAGAGAAGATCGGCTCGCGTCGGCCATGGTGATCGCCAGAGAGGAAGTTTAAAAGTGAGTGAGTCGAACTGCAGTCGTTGCGCGGCTACAGTTAGTCTCAGGGGCGGCTGTGGTAAAGCGATCGGAAAATATTGAGACTGAAGTGGACCACACATGGCCGTTGATTGGTGACGATAGAACACCCATCAACATATGACGGTTGATGGGTGGGAAAAGGTTGATCACAGTTAAGAGGAAAAGGTGGCGGACAACGGGTATTCACGATGTGAAGAAATCAGCCAAGTACTGTCGTTAAGCCCAGTCCCAGACACTGATGGAACGATGGAGATCACGATCACGATCGTTATTACAGTTACTAAGTGGAGTTCCCGTGGATGTAATATGAGAAGAGTAACTGTTGACATGACGTATCAAGGGCAGGCGTCCAGCCGATCTATGAATGGTATAGTGGTTGAAGTTGATCATGACACGAAGTTACGGCCTGATCAGCTTATTATGCCCGAGCAATGAAGATTAGATGTGGAATGAAGTCGGGCATGTGGAGTGACAGGTTGTGTGAGTGATGATAACCTATGGTTTGTCCGAAGACGACGTGGCAAGGCCTGATCAGGCCTGATCAGCCGAGATCGGTGTTATACGGTTGTCCTGACGGGGTATAAAGGTCGGAAGTATGGCTTGGAAGATGAATTGAGTCGTGATGATGATGACCCAGAGCGTTCCCGAGGTGATCAAGGGCTGATCGGCCTGATCACCACCTGATCACTCGGTTGATCACTATGCCGATCGTGATCAGGGCTGATCAGCCTCTGATCAGCGTTCAGATGCAAAGGCAAGTAAAGTTCTCGGTTCAGTCGGGCGGAATATGAAGTGGACAAGTGTTAGAAGAGCAGATCCCAAGTGGTTTCAAGGTCGTTTGTCGAAGATCGGGACGGGTTGAAGATCTTTCGAAGAGTCGGGTCGTGATCAGGGCAGAAGTGGTACAGATCAGCTTGAAGGTGCAGCCAGGATGGCAAGGTGGTGCTACGCAACCGTGCGACGAAGTAAATAGGTTCGAAGTATAAGTCAGGCATGAGTTGATGTACGGTACACAGGTATAGGACATTGCATATATAATAACAGGTTTTGATTTTCCCCCTAAAGCAAAGAGTCGCTCCGCCACGTGTTGCGGTCATTGGGAGCACAGGGTTGATTAGTCCCCTCTTGCTCAACTAATTCCCGGTTAAGACGCGCTTAGACGCATTTTGGCTTACCGGAAGACCCCCGACGGGTTTGTTTAGGTGATCGAACCTCACCCTCAACGCGCACGTGTTTGGAACACGTCAATAATATTGGAAAAGGTTTTGTGGAGATAACGTTTGTGGATTACTGTGGAAGATCGTGGTTTGATCGCGTTTTCTTGGTTTCGTTATATCTCTCTCATTGGCTGGCCTGATCAGACGAACTTTCCTGATCAGTGCCTAGATACTGAATAAGTGTCGACCCCAACCCGTTCTCCGGTGAAGATTTCCACCGGAGGACACCCCCCGTCTCGAGAAGGTCATCCCCTCCGACCTGATCAAGATCATCGTTTTCGTCACCGAGTCCACCTAAGTGAGTGTAATCACCCCCGATCAACGGGTACACAAGGTGAGATGAAGTTAAACATAGATCCTGACGCGCATGAAGACCGGTCAGATGACCGGGAGGATCAGATCAGTCACCACAATGGTGATTCATCTGATTCTGATGCTGATCAGGATCGACGGAGTACCCCTCCGATAGTTGGTCGTCCGGGCCAGTGGGTATCCGGATTCCGCCCAAGACTTCGGTCA
>MIQA02017639.1:0-15591 GCA_001887855.2 Sclerospora graminicola | reverse complement strand
GTTGATATTCGATTGTGTATCGACTATAGAATAGTGAATCGCCTCACGAAGTTGATGGTCTATCCGATGCCCCTGATCAATGATTTATTAGAAGATCTGGATAAAGTGTTATGGTTTTGTTCGCTGGATATGGCTAGTGGTTTCTGGGTGGTTTCGATGACTGATCGCGCTCGAGAGATCTCGGCTTTCGTTACACCTTTTGGGCTTTTTGAATGGAATCGGATGCCGCTTGGATTAAAGAATGCCCCACAGATCTACCAGAGGCTGATCGACAATGCTCTCTATGGGTATTTCCAGATCAGTGCTGATCGGAAAGCCACTGATCTACATGATGTGTTTACGGAAGGTGAGCCAGACCAAGATCAGGGCCGATCAGTATTGGGAAGGCGATCATACATAGATGATATCTTGGTCACAGCAACATCCTGGGATATGCTATGCGATAAGGTCGAACGACTTCTGAACACCTGCGAGCGCTGGAATTTGTCGATCAGTGTGGTCAAGAGTTTCTGGGTCAACCCAAGGTCGCTTACCTCGGCCATAACGTGTCGATCCAAGGATTGGAAGCAAACCCGAAAGATCTGGCCGCTCTCAGCAACTTACCTTTTCCCCGATCACTGAAGGCCATGCAATCCTTCCTCGGATCTCTGAATTATTATAGCAGATTTATCGAGGACTTCTCGATTTATGCCGCTATACTATATGAACTGAAGGAAGTTGACTATCATGGGCTACGACAACGTGATCAGGTAGGAGGATCACCAATTGAGACTGATCACGAAGTTGAAGCTACTGAAACGGATTTCAAGACTGGATCACCGATTGATCGAACTATGCCAGGGTCAGAAGACCACATGAATCGAGCTATGGTAGCCTTCAGTATGTTAAAGGCGAAGATGATCTCGACGCCGATACTGAAACACTTCGATCCGGAGAAGATTCCCGTGGTGATTTTATATGCCATTAAATGGGCAATATCGGCCGCACTGGTCCAAGATCACGATGGAGTTTATTGCCCGGTGACGTTCACAAGCCGAACATTAAAACCGAACGAAGTTAACTATGGTATTGTGGATAAGGAAGTGCTAGCATTATTACGTGTATTGGATGTTTGCTACTCTATGCTGGTAACTAGATCAATTAAGGTATTATCCAAACGATCTAGTCTGGCGTGGTTACTATCCGCGAATGGTTTAGATGGAAGACTGGGGCGATGGGCAGCGGTGTTATCTCAGTGGGCTTTGGAGATCATTAAGTGCACCAAGGGCGAGGAAGAAATTCTTGGGACGCTGGCGGCCAGCATCACGCCCCGATCAGAAGTCGATGAAGCCCTGATCGAGGTCGCTCCTCGGAAGCAACCACGTGAATCGATCACTATACCCCACCGATCGTCGGCTCAGAAGAAGATCTGATCGTTGTGAGTTTCGACGGATCAGCGAGTGTGAAGAAAGGTGTAGGGGCGTATAGCGCGTTGCTATGGAAACTGTCAGAGTGGACTGTTATATCAGCCGGTTCAGATTATACTCCAGGTATCACGGTCAATGAGGCTGAATATCGTGGTCTGCTGCTAGGTTTGGATCTCTTACAAGAGCAAAAGATTGGAAGAGAATTATTTGTGGAGATTCAAACCTGGTGATTCGGCAGATCACTGGAGAGATCGACTGTAAGGCGCCGCGTTTGAAACTACTGAATGATCGCGTTATGAAAGCTTTACGTGGGTGGCAAGACATGATCTTTTGCATGTGAAACGTGATTGGAATCGGAGTGCAGATCACTTAGCAACTATGGCTATGCGTGATCAGGCCGGATCGATAATCACTGATCAAGCGCTGTTGGAAGAACTGGTGGAGATCAATAGGCTGCCGGAGCTGATCCGTGTGGAAAATGAGAAGGAAGCAGCCCAGATCTTGATCACGACGAGATCACGAACCAGATCACCACCCAACAGATCACCCTCGCGCAAAAGCCTGACAGAGGAAATAGTACAAGAGATGCGGATCGAAAGAATTCTCAAGGCTCAAGACGAAGAAAAATGGATCGGTGACTTGAAGGCGTTTCTAAAGGGCGATCTGGAGAAGCTGAGCCAGAGTGAGGCAAAAGATTGTGCCAAGATCGCGTCTAACTACGAGATCGACGAAAATGATCTATTGTTTTATTATGTATCAGCTGATCAGGCCGATGCGGATTTGGATCGATCGGCCAGACTCGTGATCCCGGAGACTTTACAAGCTGATATCTTACACCATTATCATGTCAGTTTGGAGGGTGGCCACCAGGGCGTAGGACGAACGTACCACAGGATCCGTAAGCATTTCCATTGGAGAGGATTATATCGAAGTATACAAAAGTTTGTTGGAACATGTACGGATTGCGAAACTGGAAAAGGTATGCCAAATATCCGGGGAAGATCACCTGGAAATATCCAGGCGACCTACCCTTTCCAAGTGATCGCGATGGATCACATACCGTCCCTCCCAAAATCGTTCAAGGGCAATACCGAGCTGCTGATTTGGACTGATCTGTTCACGGGATTGGTGATCGCGAAAGCGGGATCTACACGAACGGCTCAACAAGTCGCTTGCAGTTACGAAGAATGTGTTTTTCGACGGTTTGGAGCCAGTGAAGTGATCAGGCATGATCGTGAACCAGGTTTTATGGCCGAAGTGTTCCGATCATTTAATCAGATGCTTGGCCAGAAACAGAGCGCGACCATGGCGTATCGTCCACAGGCGAATGGTAAAGCCGAACGGATGGTACAGACGCTAACTAGAGCTATCAAGATGTATGTCGCGGACTCCGCTCAACAAGATTGGGATGAATATGCAGAGAGACTGGTGTTTGCGCTGAATTCCTCTTTCGATCGGATCAGAGGAGATACTCCGTTCTACTTGGCGTATGGTTGGGACCCCCAATCTACCATCGAGTCGGTGATCCCTGTTGGATGCACCCGAGGTCGAGATCGCGAAGCTCGTCGATGGCGTATGGGACTCCAACGTCACTACCAACATGCGCGGGAACAAGTCAACGAACGATTGCGAAGGGCCATCCAAGAAAGAGCTGATCGGAACAATGATCAGGCCGATTCGCATAATATCGAGCCAGGATCAAGGGTTTGGCTTTACTTGGATCGCGTGAAAGAAGGATATGCCAAGAAGTTAGCACATCTGTGGCATGGACCGTTCCGTATAGCCGAACGGATCGGTGATCATGCCGCTCGGCTGATTACTGCAGGTACCGATTATGGAATTTTCCCGATTGTCCACTTGTCGAAGCTGAAACTGGTTCGAGAATACCCTGATCGGCCTAAAACCAGGCTGTCATGCGATGATCAGCCAAGGTTTGATTTTGACGAAGCTCTCTTACCCGAAGACAGTTGGGAAAGAACGTTGGACCCGAACGAATTCGAAGTGGAGAAGGTTTTGGATACCCGATCAGGCAAGAGGACCCGATTTGGCCGAACCCACCGTGAATACTTGGTTCGGTGGAAGGGTTATGACGATCCCGAGTGGGTAGATGAACGTGATCTGAACTGTGGAGCTTTGTTAAGAGAATTTGAACGTGATCGGGTGAGACGGAATCGATTTGGAGTGATGCAAACCCTCGAAGAGGGTAACCAGGAATCTCAATAGCCTGGGTTGACACATTGTGACTGATCAGCCAAATATGATGATCGGGCAAGTGGAGATCAGGGTGGTTGAGCTGGGTTGGAGTAAACGGATACATATATATACATATATTACTCAAGAATTATACCTGTACGCATGAGAGCGACCGACATACAAGATGGAGACGATAATGAGACATGAACAAGATATACGAAGGTGGAATGCGAAAATCATCAAGAACTGTCGTGATATATTAGTGATTATGGAAAACGAAATAGAAGTTGGTTATCACGACGATCACAGGCCATACTTAGTGCGCAGGCGAGAAACCGTGAACCCTGGATGATCCATGGGACTTGATCGAAACTGGTTTCGCCAAGGCTCCTGCTGATCGGTCCAGATCAGGCAATCACGCAGCGTGGCGACCGGAGTTATATGCCCATAACCGGGATACCAATCCCCGCCGTCAGCCTTGAGTCCTCGCGATCCCGCTCGACGAACAGTTAAATGCAGGACGCCAGGGAACAGGAAAACGTCCAGATCACACTCGCCGTGCTGGATTCCGTCGACGATATAATCGCAGATCGTGGCCCAAGCAGCTCCGGCTTTGGTGCGTCGACGCTTGCGAGCATGATGGTAATGCTCGATCCACGCGTCCTTGCGCATCGCCGTCGTGATCGGGAAATGGTGAGTCGCCTCCCATATTGCTTGCACGTGCTCCTGGTAATACAAAGCCAAGCGTCCCTGCAGCTCGACAAACCAAGGATGATCAGGAAACGCCAGCCCAGGCATAGGTGTCAGGAGGACATCCCAAGGTGCTGAATCGATCAGAATCTCAATAGCGCCTCTGGTCAGCACCTTCGGTTGCCACTGCTTGTCTTTGGGCGCCGGCGATCTTGTCGGAAAGATCCAGCCTGGCGGGCGGGACCACAAGCGAGGGACGAGTTTCTGCCTCACTTCAAGAACCCGAGGCGTCAGATCCCAGACCTGATCAGCACTCCAAGGTTTCCGTGTTGCCATGTGAGCAGAAGTCGGCTTGCCCTGCAGGACGACGTACAGATCCATGAACCTTTGGTTCGGAATATAACTGTAATCATCCTCCCCGATCGACAATTGTTTCGCCGGGATGAAAACGCCCGTGAAATTGAGCGGCGGGGCGATCGCTGCCCTAGTGGCCGCTGGAGGAATGTTGGGATCAGCTTGAGCCGGTTGTTCCTCCTCAAGATCATCGTCATCTTCGTCATCTGACTCCAGCAAAGTAACGGCCTGGGCCAACGAATTTACGCCTGAATGGCTTGGTGATTGAGTACGGCGATCAGTGCTGCGCGATCGGGCCAGAACAGACAACGTCCTCTCGTCCAGATCAGTCGATTCGTCGTCCGAGTCAATCGCAAGACGTGATCGCTTGGCGGGAATCATCTTCTTCTTCGACGAACTGGTCTGCTTACGCTTCCCAGAACTCAAGACCGAAGGCGCTGATCTCGGAGTCGCCGGTGAACGAGATTGAATAGACGCGGAAGCCGCTGCAGTGCTGATCACGGGCTGATCAGCACTATGGACAGGCAAGGAAGCGACGGAGGACGCGGGTGAAGGCGGGGCAGACTCCGGAGACTGTGGCGGTGTTCCAGACGAAGTAAAAGAGCCGATCAGCCCAGGAAGCCGTTGTAAGGCCGTCCGAACTGACCCCGAACCGGTGTTCGGTTTGGTTCACCTCTCCATAGTCTGCACCGCGAGGTTTTTCAGGTCGGCGTTATGCTGAAGCCAGGCAAGATCATCGAGCTCTAGGGTTTCAAGTTTAAACCGAGCAAGATTAAGCTCGCGCCGGCAATCTTCAGCCGCTTTCCGACTCTCGCACAACCTTTTCTGTATGTCGGCGCGGCCGATGCGAGAATCGGAAAGTTGCTTGGCCAAGAGCTGGGCCTGCTCATCCGAATAGCGAGCCTCGACCTCCCGACGCTCTATGTCCTCGGCAGTGCAGATCTAGTCGTGCAGCAGCTGATCACGGTCGAGACGGTGATCATCGAGCCGTTGTAGATGATCCACCATCTCGACCATCGAGTCTTTCATCGCCTCAATACGTGCATCTGGAAATAAACATGGAGAGTCAAATACGGATTACAGAAGAAGTGAATGAGATAAACGTACCCTGATGGCGGATGGTAATAGTCAGCGAACCGATCAGCGACTGTAAAGAGGCGACGGTGTCCGAAGGCTTGGAAAGTCGCAGAGCAGCGAGGTCAGCCGACAACTGATCACGCTCCATCGTCAAACCCTGAACGCGATCAGTCATGTCTCGCAAGTCTTGGCCAAGCCGGTCGTGATCTAGCCGGAGAGTCGATAGCTGGGAAGCCAGATCAGCGGAATCATGTGCCAAGGAATCAGCAACGATCCGACGGTCGGATAACTCAGTGGTAAGTGCCCGATTGGTATCATACAGAGAAACCAACTCGGGAATTGCACTTCGGAGTTCCGACCGTAGCCGGCAAGCCTCCACAGGCCCCAAAGTGAATGGACCCGATCCATCTATTAGGCGAGCGAGCTGTTCCAGATAACGGAGGGGGCGATCTGAGGAAGGTTGAGCGGGAGGATTCCGAGGCAGGCGATACGAAGCGAGGGTCGTCGTCGGACGAATGAGGCTGGTCGTGATCGGCGCCGAGGTCGTGATCGGGGCGATCACGGAAGTAGTCGAGCTGGAAACGGAAGGCGAGGCAGCGATCGGGCGGGCAGCCGAAGAAGACGAAGAAGGAAGAGAAGATCGGCTCGCGTCGGCCATGGTGATCGCCAGAGAGGAAGTTTAAAAGTGAGTGAGTCGAACTGCAGTCGTTGTGCGGCTGCAGTTAGTCTCAGGGGCGGCTGTGGTAAAGCGATCGGAAAATATTGGGACTGAAGTGGACCACACATGGTCTTTGATTGGTGACGATAGAACATCCATCAACATATGACGGTTGATGGGTGGGAAGAGGCTGATCACAGTAAAGAGGAAAGGTGGCGGACAACGGGTATTCACGATGTGAGGAATCAGCTAAGTACTGACGTTACGCCCAGTCCCAGGCACGGATGGAACGATGGAGATCACGATCACGATCGTTATCACAGTTACTAAGTGGAGTTTCCGTGGATGTAATATGAGGTGAGCAACTGTTGATATGACGTTCAAGGGCAGTCGTCCAGCCGATCTATGAATGGTACAGTGGTTGAAGCTGATCATGACACGAAGTTACGGCTTTTCAGCTTATTATGCCGAGCAATGAAGATTAGAAGTGGAATGAAGTCGGGCATGTGGAGTGACAGGTTGTGTGAGTGATGATAACCTATGGTTTGTCCGAAGGCGACGTGGCAAGGCCTGATCAGGCCTGATCAGCCGAGATCGGTGTTATACGGTTGTCCTGACGGGGTATAAAGGTCGGAAGTATGGCTTAGAAGATGAATTGAGTCGTGATGATGATGACCCAGAGCGTTCCCGAGGTGATCAAGGGCTGATCGGCCTGATCACCACCTGATCACTCGCTTGATCACTATGCCGATCGTGATCAGGGCTGATCAGCCCTTGATCAGCGTTCAGATGCAAAGGCAAGTAAAGTTCTCGGTTTAACCGGGCGGAATATGAAGTGGACAAGTGCTGAAGAGCAGATCCCAAGTGGTTTCAAGGTCGTTTGTCGAAGATCGGGACGGGTTGAAGATCTTTCGACGAGTCGGGTCGTGATCAGGGCAGAAGTGGTACAGATCAGCTTGAAGGTGCAGCCAGGATGGGCAAGGTGGTGTTACTCAACCGTGCGACGAAGTGAACCGGTTCGAAGTATAAATCAGGCATGAGTTGGTGTATGGTACACAGGTATAGGACATTGCATATATAATAACAGGTTTTGATTTCCCCCCTAAAGCAAAGAGTCGCCCGCCACGTGTTGCGGTCATTGGGAGCACAGGGTTGATTAGTCCCCTCTTGCTCAATTTTTTCCCGGTAAAGACGCGCTTAGACGCATTTTGGCTTACCGGAAGACCCCCGACGGGTTTGCTTTAGGTGATCGAACCTCACCCTCAACGCACACGTGTTTGGAACACGTCAATAATATTGGAAAATGCTTTGTTAAGAAAATGTTTGTGGATTCTGTGGAAGATCGTGTTTTGATCGCGTTTTCTTGGTTTCGTTATATCTCTCTCTCATTGGCTGGCCTGATCGGACGAACTTTCCTGATCAGTGCCTAGATACTGATTAAGTATCGATCCCAACCCGTTCTCCGGTGAAGATTTCCACCCGAGGACACCCCCCGTCTCGAGAAGGTCCTCCCCTCCGATGATCAAGATCATCGTTTTCGTCACCGAGTCCACCTAAGTGAGTGTAACCACCCCCGATCAACGGGTACACAAGGTGAGATGAAGATAATCATAGATCCTGACGCGCATGAAGACCGGCCAGATGACCGGGAGGATCAGATCAGTCACCATAATGGTGATTCATCTGATTCTGATTCTGATCAGGATCGACGGAGTACCCCCTCCGATAGTTGGTCGTCCGGGCCAGTGGGTATCCGGATTCCGCCCAAGACTTCGGTCATGGATTTGGAAATCGGCTCCACCACATTATGGCGATATTACACAAAAACCAGATTGTTAGAAACGGCTTTGCCTGCCCTATTTGCTCCGTTATTCTGTTCTGTCCCACGATGACCAAGGGCGTGCGAAAAGGGCGTTTTTGTGGCCAAGGTTTTTTTTAGCATAGATTCTCTCTTGCCAAGGTTTCAGCCAATGAGAATCATCGTTGAGGAATGATGGTCATTTTTATCTCAATGAATCCCCCGAATTACTTTACAAAAAAACGAGGTATAAATAACTAAGAATATATTTCGAGATCCTGCAAGAGATTCTTTGAACATCTTGATAGCGCCATTGTCTCCGAATGGATGGAAACAAAAACACGAGGCAGAGCGTGCGCACTAATATCCAAAAATTGACAGGCAAAGGCTCGCAATCTATACATCGAGTAACCATTCGTCAGATTACTTGCATGTTTTGCCAGGGTTATCTATGTCCCGTATACAATGAGTAGCCACATGAAAACCGACGACGAAAAGAGCCCAAACAGGGCGATCGTCACGAACGCTAGCGCTTAGAAGGGAGCTGACAAGTAGGACGGATACGATACACTCCATGTGTTTGCCGCGGCACTGCCCAGCAACAGCCCTCCGTCACGAGCAAAGGCGCGCACTACGATGGACTGTGTGCTTAGCAATTCCTTAATGTCATCTGTCTCCGCGCGATTGCGTCGACCAAGTAGTGTTTTTATACGACGTCAGTGGTGATGGACCCAAGGTCGACTGCTCTAGCTCCGTTGTTTGAGAAACCAGACATGGACACGAGACTGGAACTGGTATTAGCTTCACCAAGATGTGCTTCCTTGAGCAAGTTATGCAACTTGGCAGAGCTAATAAATAGTTCCAAGCGAAAGATGTACCTAAAAGCAGCATGAACACATGAAGCGGTCAGCAAACATGCGCTCGAGGTCGTTCAATAGAACGAAGACAACAGAGCCGTGCCAAGCAACGATGATAACGAGGCATAAA
Organism: Sclerospora graminicola; assembly: GCA_001887855.2. Lineage (NCBI taxonomy): Eukaryota > Oomycota > Peronosporomycetes > Peronosporales > Peronosporaceae > Sclerospora > Sclerospora graminicola. The sequence goes on along the minus strand of MIQA02017639.1, from coordinate 6,428 downwards.
GAGAGCAAAATGTTCGTGATTGTCGAATCTAAAAAGAAACTTGAGGACTTTACGCCCGAATGACGTGATAAAAGTTATTGCACCGTCATTCTCCGAAATAAAATCGTGTATCCAACTAAGCGCATCAAGAGGACCAAGTAGAGCATGCCCGATGCGTAGGCCGGGAAGGATACTGACGTGAGAAAAAGCAATAGCGCAGCCAGGAGCTCGGTCCCGAAGCATCGAGCGTTTTCAATATTGCTTTGGCTTTTCGCGGTTCATGAGCTCCTCCCCCAATTCAAACAGGCCAAAATGTTGTTGAGCCAGTTCTTCTTCCTTTTGCTCTTCGGATCGCCGTTTCAGTCTCCGCAATACATAAAAGTAGTGAATGTCACCACAGAAAAGCACTAGATCGTCAACGCCGATTCTCTGTAATTACTCGAAGGTCGTTCGCATCGGCCCACTGCCGAACAACTTGGCCACATGTGCTCCATTATAACTGTCGTTAAGTCTGTAGATACCTTTGATCACCCCATGACAGACACTGGCCACTAATGCCACGGCTAGTGTTACTAACGTGACGACTTTGGGCTGGAATGGTTGCACTAGGCTCCTGCATTAATTTGAAAGTGTAGACACACCCAAATCCCCCCAAGTGTCACCACCGGCTGCGATACCAAATCTCCCGACTGTACCGACCACTTGTCGGTGGGTGGTGAGATGCGGTATGTTTCCCACAACATGTTTTTAATCGTTATGAAAGAAATTATTTTTAACCTTTTTTGATAACCCTGGCTTTATGCCACTTCTCGCTAAGAATTATGGAGTGACTGGGGCAGCCAGAATAGACCAATCAGTAAGTTTGACCGATCTTATGAGCACCACAAAAACCCTTTGTGCGCATTTTCAATTCGAGCAGAGAAGTACAGCGGCAACGGCGAAGTATATCCATTTAAAGCTCGATTAGTTATAAAAGGTATTCTCCAACAGTTTGGTATTGACTACACAGAATTTTTGCCCCTGTGCACCGAATGCAATTTCTTCGTCTTCTTCTTACTATTGCAGCAAAACTTAACCATGAAATTCACCAAATGGATGTGCAGATTGCATTTCTGAAAGGTTTCTGGATTATGAAATTTATATGGAGCAACCTGAAGGATTTGCAATCCCAGGAAAAAAGCATTTGGTGTGCGACGTCAAGCAGAGCTTGTATGAACTCAAACCGGCACCCCGTTTATGGTATCAAACCCTCCCGAAATTCCTGGACATCATTAAATTCTGGCGTATCATCAAAGCTCGATGTGTCTTTGTCGGATCGCTCCATAATCAGACATGCTATATTGCAGTCTATGTTGATGATCTTTTGATCATCGCTCCAGCACCTGCCCTCGTCAATGGAGTTAAATCTGCCCTGAAGCAGAGGTTCAATAAGATTTTGGGGAGGTGAAGAACTTGCTCGGGTGGTTCATAGAGCGGAAGCGCAAAGACCAAACGATCTTCACCCACGAAGAGAAATACGCCACTAAGGTCCATGATCGCTTTAACAACATTGTGACGTATCCCGTCACTACACCAGTTGACCACAGCATAAAACTGTCTAGTGCCATGAGCCCTCAAACACAAGCGGAAAGAAACATGATAATAGACACTCCATATTGCGAGGCAGTCAGCAGCCTCATGTATCTCATGATAGGAACCCGACCTGACCTTCAGTACTACATGAGGATAGTAAGTCAATACCTCTCCAACCCTGGAGAAGAACACAGGAAAACAGCCGTTCGAGGTTCGATATACAAGCCACGGGTTGACTCTGGGTAGAACAATCCAGCAGACTACCCGTCAAATCACGGACAGTCTTACCGCTTTTTCAGACTCTGACTATGCGAGCTGTTCAGATACCCGACGGTTTATTGGTGGGTTTGTGACAATGGTCGGTAAAAGTCCGATATCGTGGCTTTCTCGAAAACATCATACTGTGGTTCTATCAACAATTGAAGCTGAGTACATTGCACTCTGTCACTGCATGCAGGAAGTAATATTTCTAAACAGCCTGCTTGATGAACTTGGATTTCAATCCACAAAGCCAACAATAATTTATGGAGACAACCAAAGTGTTTTTTTTTTCTTAAACTTGCTGAATTGCACGGAAGATCTAAGTATATCGATATACGCTATCACTTTGTGCAAGAAAAAGTAGAACGTAGAACAACAACAGTTCACTATTATGTATTGCAAAACAAAGGACATGGCAGCCGACATTATACCAAGGCACCACCAAAGCCTCAATCCCTTTATTAAAAATATACTTGGTGTGACAAATTGTGACAAAATGTATATGCAAGCATACAAAACAAATAGACAATTCCCCTAAGGTTTCCCTACGCAGACTCTGTGAGGTTTTCCCTGGTTTACCAACCCAATTTGACATACTTAAACAAAACGAAAAGCTTGAACAACCTAAGGTTTACCTACGCAAACTATGTGAGGTTTTTCCTGGTTTACTAACCAAATTTGACATGCTTAAACAAAATGAAAAGCTTGAACAACCTAAAGTTTACCTACGCAAACTATTTGAGGATTTTCCCTGGTTTACTAACAAAATTTGACATACTTAAACAAAATGAAAAGCTTGAACAACCTAAGGTTTTCCTACGCGAACTATGTGAGGTTTCCCATGGTTTACTAACCAAATTTGACATACTTAAACAAAATGAAAAGCTTGAACAGCCTAATGTATTCCAACGCAAACTAAGTGAGGTTTTCCTTGGTTTACAATTGACATATTAAACAATTAGAAAGAGTAAATGGCAAACTTTTATTCAGTGCGTTAGCATCCTACACTCAATGATGGTACTGCATGATACGCTTCTAAAATGTCACGATTTTAACATTAAGCTCCTTCTTACCTTTCCCTCGTTGACTTCTCGGCCGTCGAGTCATTTTTGTGTAGCCGAAACTATCCGAGAAGTATTTCCGAGGGGTGTAAAGCAACCTCAGTCGAACAAGTTGAGTTGTCAACCAGTGTCGGTCAAACTTAATTGGAGGTTTGTCGTTACTGGTGCTCAACAAATCGTTTATCAGATTATGGTATATCCAAAATTGTCCTGCATGGACAATTTTAAAATTACAAATCTGAATTATAATATCCTGATAGGCTAAAATACGATAACGACTTCAAAGACGAAATTTCACTTTGTAGCAAAAGTGCGTAGTGTCAAAATCAAAACTTTTAATACCACTGAGTGTAAAACATAAAGCTACGGATACACCATTTTAAGCTTCATCGCAACCTTTTAGAATCACTTTGATCTACTCCAAAAAATTTTAAAGGATCTTGCCGATATATTTTGTCCACTCATAGTACACAAGGATCAATTAGATAAATACACTGATCCGCGGCTGTTGGAGAAAATGGCTTGTCTCGGTACATTTTTCCTTTGATAAGAATTACCTCTCATATCTAATGAAGAAGCATTACCCTTGGTACTCTTTGAAGAATAAATACAAAAGAGGATTAGTGGCATTAAATCCGCTACACTTGCACTTATATGGGAATATATTCATAAAGTGATAATGTTTCTACTGAGGTATAGGAATTCTACATGAATGTCTCTACATACATAATGCTTAGTGTCCCTGGAGCGACACAAAGCGAGCATGGTTCGTGCGGCAACGAACAAAGGTTTGGTATTGATTATACGCTGACCTTTTCCGGAGTTATTGAAATGGGGACAGTCAAAACTATCCTGGCTCTAGCTTTCAAATGGGACGTGCCTGCAAAACATGGGGACATACCCAATGCGTATGGTAAGCATGAGCACGAAATTTTTCTTCACCTACCTCAAGGAATCGACTTAATAGAAGGAGCGACACAAGATCGACACATGAAGCTAGAAGACAAAGTGCTCAAGCTCCAAAAAAACACTTAACGGATAAAAACAAGCCGGAAGATTGTGGAATAAACTACTTCACGAAAAACTAATGGAATTTGATTTCGATCAATGCATCACGGACATGTGCCTTTACGTCAAGAAAATGAAGGATGCCATAGTCGTAGTGGGTGTCTAGGGTTGATGATTTGCTCCTCAAAGGTACCAAAGAAGCGCTGGTCGATCATTTTTCCTCAAGTCTTGGATATAAAAATTTAGGAATAGTTTCGAAATTTTTTGGTATGCGGGTAGCGTAAGACCAAAGGCTATACTCTAGATCAAGAAATCATGATCGAAAATCTGTTGGAAGATTTCGACTTACGAGAGGAAAACTCACTCCAGTTACACATAGGTATGAAATACGAGGATCTAAATCTGAACAATGAAGAAGTATTACCGAAATTTGGAGAAATTTCTTCGAAACGCTTTTCAATCGCTTGTCGGGAGCCTGCTATAGAGACATTGCATTCGCAGTGCACAAGGTAATGCACATAACCCATGCGCCAAGGGTAGTCGACTGGAATACTCGTCAATCGGATAGCAAACTATCTAAAGGGTACGATGTATATGAAGCTTCATATGGGCTGATCAAGGTCAAGTAAAACATCGTCAGAAATCAAGGGATACAGTGACGCCGACTTAGCCGGGTACAAAGACGATCGAAAATCGACAACAGGCAGTGCGATAACCCTAGATGGCATTGTCATTAATTGGATATGCAAGAAACAAGGTGGTGTTTCGCTATCTACAATGAAATCCGAATTTTACGCTGGATCGAAAATTCAAGTGAAAATGATCGGTTTTCGTGAGTTGCTACAGAAAATAGGATTATCAGTTTAGCGTCCTATGAGGTTGTTGGTGGACAACCAGACAGCTATCAAAATGTTGCAAGGAAATGAAGGGAGCTCGAAATTAAAATACGTGGATATTCGTCTCAACTTTATTATTTCTAAAATCAAAAAATGGAGAAATGAACACGAGCTATGTATCGACTCAAGGTATGCTGGCTGACATGCTAACTCAAGCATTGGTTTACCCGAAATTGAACGATTTGGGAGTGGCCTTCGGTCTGGAGTGAATACTCGCAAAATTCACTTGTTGAAATTTGAAGTTTAAATTCGATTTTCGTGTAAATCAAAAGTACTCAACTTTCTGATTGGATGATGAATTTAGGACTATTACTAGTTTTGGCCATGCAATTATAATCACACGTCGCACACAAAATGGTTTCGAAACTCCGCAAGAGTTTCAAAGCTATCTTCAAAGCACTTCGCATGCATGTTTTCATAGCTTAGGAAGATAAACATACTTCCTCCGAATTATAATGTATTGTGCACACAAACTGGACAGCTGTGCGAAGACCAATGTGCAATTGCAACTCCAGAAATGGATATGATGAATTTATAGATGTATGCAATTACGCACAGGTCAGTTTTTTCTGTCAAACTGTATCAGTAATGCTGACGTTAACAGATGAGTGGAGTATCGGTTATATGCATTGGAAACTTGTTCAAGATGGTCATGTTCGCCGCGTCATTTCACGATTGGCTGTTTTCATCAAGTGTTGACATGTCCTTTTAGTGTCGTGAAGAAGTCGATGCTGTTAACGCGTAGACGATCTCAAAAGTAAAAAAAAATGCAAGGAGTAAGAGTAATAGATGCCAAGGCTGTTTCTAAAGCGTTGTGACGCTTTAGAACGATGTGGCTGTTCTCACTTCCAACTATGTAAGGGTGCGTCTATTCTCTTTCTCTATTAACGTGCTTTTTCTAGGCACCAGCTGTTGGACTTATCGGAGATCGTAAAGATTCCGCGCTTTATGTGCGCAACAAACACGTGGCACGTCATCGCACGGGTATTCGCTCCGCTCCGGACCTGGGTGGGACACTCTCTTCTGATGATGATCGTTTCGTTTTTTCTTTCGTCTGTGATAATGAATGATGATGATGGGAGCGAGAGCATTGACATTAATAATAGTGATTCTTCCGCTGACAATGAAGCCCGTTACTAGTTAAGAAGGGCTCTCAGCCACGTACTGCTTTTTGTCCCTGCTCTACCTTTATTTTTGATCAGCATTTTCAAAAGCAAGTGCTTGATAGAATGTGAAAGAGCATGTATTTTCTACTGCTTATCTACAACAGTAATGAAATAAGTGAGCTGTCTATCGTTGATCAAAGCGCCTTTACACATAATACTTCTGTAATGGGGTACCATTACATTAGTGATATTTGAATAGAAATATCACAGTTCAATTTCAGTCGTAATACCTGAAATTGTGAATATTGGATTATAAGTTGTCATAATCCACCTTTGAGAACAGATTCTGATATAATTGAATCTGACAAGTCATCTAATGATAGAAATATCATTAGATCAGTTTTATACTACATGTTACTATTATTAGTCTAGGTCTAATTATGCTAGTTAGCTCTTAACCACTCATAAATATATTCACTCTTAAACTTACCTTCTAGCACTCACGTCCCTAAGTGTATATATATTGATATATATATATACTTAAT
>MIQA02017636.1:0-11753 GCA_001887855.2 Sclerospora graminicola | reverse complement strand
TGTAATGGGGTACCATTACATAAGTGATATTTTGAATAGAAATATCACAGTTCAATTTCAGTCGTAATACATGAAATTGTGAACATTGGATTATAAGTTGTCATAATCCACCTTTGAAAACAGATTCTGATATAATTGAATCTGACAAGTCATCTAATGATAAAAATATCATTAGATCAGTTTTATACTACATGTTACTATGATTAGTCTAGGTCTAATTATACTAGTTAGCTCTTAACCACTCATAAATATATTCACTCTTAAACTTACCTTCTAGCACTCACGTCCCTAAGTATATATATATCATTATATATATATACTTAATCGATAATAATTAATACATTGATTATTTTCTTATCTGAGTTTATTTAAAGTAAACTAAGTAGGACCAAATTACATTTGGTCCAACACAATTTGCACGCTTCCTCATTGCAAACTAACAGTGTAAGCCGCGTAACAGCAGCCCTGTTACACCTGGTAGCACTTTGTGGTCCGTCCTAACGACCACTTTTGATACGTTCCGCTAGTTAACTAGCAGTTCGAAGGTTTAAGAGCCACTAGCTGTCATGGCAACAGCCAGTGAACGTGAGCGTGAGCGCCAGCTCGCGCACGACCTAGTTACGGAAAACTTCCCTAACTGGCCACCGAGTGCTTCGGTCACATTGGCCGAGATGATTAGGACCATAGGGCCCGACATCATCACTCTCCTCCGTGGCAAATCCGCGGAGGATGCCCTAGAAACGGTCAACCGTTTCAAGAGATTGTATGTCGACCCTCAGGTGCGTCATGCTCTGTTGCGCTCTCAGCCGGTGACAACAACAACAGCGCCCGCATCTAGTGCGAGCGTTGAAGTAGTAAAGGCACGGATTCCGCCCTTTACTGGCGAAGGGGGCGAGCCTCTTCGTAGGTGGTTCGCAGAGGTAGAGGATGCTATCACTGCGCAGAAGATTGTGGACCCGCGTTCACAAGCTTATTTCGCCACCACATGCCTAGGCGGTAGCGCCAGGGCATGGGCGATGAGCCGCAGATCCACTGATGGAACTGCGTTTTTGACATATCAGTCATTAAAAGCTGAGCTAAAGCACAACTTTGAAGCTCCAGAAATGGAGCTTAGCTGCCGTGAAGAGTTCATGGAACTCAGGCAGGGCAAGTTGAGCCTACATGCGTACGCTCAGAAAATACAATATTTGTTGTCAAATATTGTATATGAACCGGTGCCCCCTGCCATGCAGGTCACCGCCTTCATGAAGGGACTGAATGACGGTCCCATCAAACAGAGTCTTTACCGGGTTCCCCCGAAGACTCTGAGCGATGCTATAGACCAAAGCATCCGGGAGGAGTTCAGCATGCGTCGCTCAGCAGCGCATGCTGGGGTTAATCGAAAAGCGCAAGCGCCTTTCGATTTTAACATGCCGCCAATACAGCATGTTAATAATAACAATAACCAAAACTTCCAATCGAGACGAAGTTCACACTTCGTTCCGAGACACCCGAATCCGCGTCACAATGCGAGCGGAGGAGGTCCAGAACCTATGGATCTCTCAGTTGCGGTCGCCTCGACTCCGAGGCAACCGAAAAACAAAAAGTTCCTTCGCTGCAATCGATGCGCGATAATGGGCCATTACGCCCATGAATGTATGGCGCCGCGTCCGGCACCACGCAGTCAGCGGACTGGACAGTCTGCTGGCAAGCGACATCAACAGGGGCAACCCTCTGTTGATGAAAAAAACGTGAACAACCAGTAGGGGCGGGGTGCCCTACTGGACGGGTTATCTCACATGCCGACATCGGGCATGTGAGGATAATAGCCCCGGACGGGACTATGTCCTGTCAACGAGTGCAGGGTGAAGAGAAACCTCTCATCACCCTTGAAGTTAGGCCACATGGAAACGATGTCCCCATGCGTGCTTTGTTTGACACAGGAGCGTCAAACAATTTCGTTAGAACTGAGGTACTAACGTCGTTGAACTTCGAGGAGATTGAATCTCCAAGAAGCATGCTGTCAGTCCGGTTAGCAACAGGTGCAACCGTGACTATACCGAAGCGTGTTATTCGAACACGCCTCGAGTTAGATGAACTATCGTTCGAGGATGAATACATCGTCCTCGATCTTGATGACAAGTTTGATGTCATCTTGGGCATCCCTTGGATGTCCAAGCATCAACCAACGATCGACTGGGTTAACCTGTCGATCGACTGCGGCGGTCTCACAGGATCTGATCACCCTGGGAGTAATCCGGCTGTATCTCATGATACAACCGCAGCGTCAGATAGCCTGGTGGATAGCGATGGCACCACCAGATCTAATCCGACTAGATCAGCGGATGGTACACCCGCTGATCAGAGTCCAGAGGGACGAGAACGCGCGACGAACGAGTCGTTGCGTGTCACTAATGTGTGCAACACGAGTGCAAAGCACTCCCGGGTTGAAGTTACCACTACAACCGATGACGGTCGTGGTATAGAGAATGCGCACGCGGTGGGAAACACCCACCGTGAAAAGAATGAAACCGTCACGGAAGCAAATGACTTCCGTGTCGAAAATAAAGAACTCACGACCAAGAACAGTCGAGAGTGCGAGAACAACATGGTAGACAGTGGTCACCATGAAGAGAAGGCCTTGTGCACGAGTGATGATCACCGTGTCACAGATCGGACAAATGCGTCTGATCTAGCAGCTGTGTTCGTCGAGACGATCAACGTCCTGACGCAGACAGAGACCGGATTAGCTACCCAGTCTCTCACACTTGACAACCCTCCGAACTTAAGTTCAGGGTTGATGGCCCTTCCAGCGTTGAGTTGGAAGCAGTTCGTAAAGAACTTGCGAAATGATCAGATCGAACAGATCTGCGTCATTGTCGCATCTGACGAGGTTGTGGATATTCGGGAGCGAATATCCACTTTACAATTAGAAGCCAGCGGGAACGAACTCGTTCCCAATGAAAAGAACGCTGAGAACGAACTCATTCCCAGTGATCAAACCAAAGTTCAGCGCTTTGAAGCGAAGAGCTGGGAGTCGCTTAAGGCGACTTCTCCGTACTACGAAGTACTTTGGGAATACGCTGACGTATTCCCAGAAGAAGTACCTTGCGAGCTTCCCAAGGATAAGGGAACGAGACACGAAATTGATCTCGTCCCCGGCACGAAGTACTGTGTCACGCGGCAATGGCCATTGCCGCGCGATCAAGTAAAAGCAATCGATGAGTTCTTCGAAACTCGTCGTAAGGCAGGGCATGTGCGAGAGTCTACCTCTCCGCACTCCAGCCCCACATTTTGTGTCAAGAAGTCCACTGGTGGGTGGAGAATCGTTCACGCTTTCAACAAGCTGAACGCAGCAACGGTACCAGCGCAAACGCCGATACCGAGAAAAGACGTCATCATAGATGGCATGAGCGGGAGCACCGTTTTCAGTGCTCTCGACTTAAGGGATGGTTTCTACCAAATCCTTATGCGTGAGAAAGATATCCCTCTCACGGCTGTAAGCACCCCAAGCGGTATGCTTTGGGAGTGGCTTGTGATGCCACAGGGGCTTCGAAATGCCCTTGCCACCTTCAACAGATGCGTTACACATCTATTGCGCCCGGTGCGAGAATTCGCGCCGAGCTACTTTGATGATGTGTTCATCCATAGCAAGGCTGAAAATGGCAAAACTGATGTAGACATTCATAAAGAACATCTACGTCAGGTGTTAGAGCTTGTGCGCAAGCACAAGCTCTATTCAAATTTAAAGAAGTGCACCTTCGGTGCACCTGAGATACCCGTTCTTGGCTGCTTTGTCGGCAAGAATGGGGTACGCCCCGATCCAGAAAAGATCAGGGTGATCGTTGAATGGCCTCCGCCAAACAACATTAAGGAACTTCGAAAGTTCCTTGGACTGGCGACATATTTGCACAAGTATTCGTGCAACTATGCCGGTCTGATCCGACCTCTTTCCCAATTATTAAAGAAAGATGTCGAATGGCGCTGGGATACCCAGTGCCAAGATGCGTTTGATGCAGTCAAGCGTAGCTTGACTGAGGCTCCCGTCTTGGCAATCGCCGATAACGAGCGACCGTTCCACGTCGTTTGCGACGCGAGCGATTTCGCCATCGGCTGCGCCTTGATGCAGCGCGATCACGATGATCGTGATCGCGTGATTTATTACCAATCGCGTCAGCTGCGCCCAGCCGAACGCAACTATCCGGTGCATGACAAGGAACTCCTTGCCATGAAGTATGCACTGGCGAAGTTTCGGATCTATCTCTTAGGAGATAGACCCTTTGTGGTTTACACGGACCATGCGTCGTTGCGCACGGCCGTGAATTCACCTCACATCTCCCAAAGAATGGCACGTTGGCTGTCATTCTTTGCGGAATACAACTTCACGGTTAAGTATAAACCGGGAAAGCTGAACGTGGTAGCGGATGCGCTATCACGACGCCCCGATTACGAGACGAAACCGTCCGTAATCGAAGCAACCAGTGCAAACGCAATACGTTGCACTGCTCTGTCGTCACCGCTTGTGCGACAGGTACGTCAACCGTACGAAACGGACGAGGAAACTCGCCTACTGATCGATTACTTAAGTGATCAATCTGATCGGAAGCGCAAGGAACTTCCAGAGTTCCTTCGCGCATGCGTGCATCGTTATCAATTGCACGATGGTCTGTTGCTTTACAGCACAGACCAAGATGATGTTAACCGCATTGTCGTTTCAAACGACGATGATCTCAAACATCAAATTTTGTTTGAGTACCATGATGCACCGATTTCGGGGCATCAGGGTCGAGAGAAGACGTATGCTTCTCTCGCACGCGATTTCTACTGGCGTAACCAATACAAATGGGTACGTAAGTATGTCCGCGCTTGCGAGATTTGCCAGCGCGTCAAGCCCACACAGTCCGCGCAGGCTCCCCTCCAATCTCTGCCGGTTCCGACAGAGTGTTGGAAGTCCATTTCTATGGATTTTATCTTTGGTCTTCCGGCTGATCACAGTCGGAAAACAGGCATTGTGGTCTTTGTAGACCGTTTCTGTAAGATGGTTCATCTTGCTGCAGTGTCAGCGAATGTCACCGCTGCGCAAACGGCGCGGATATTCGTTGACACGGTATTCCGTTTACACGGAATGCCGGAAAACATAGTCTCGGATCGTGATCCAAAATTTACAGGGCGTTTCTGGCAAGAAACGTTCTCGTTACTGGGCACGCAGTTGAAGATGTCAACCGCGGACCATCCGGAAACGGATGGGCAGACTGAGCGCGTTAACCGCGTTCTCGGCGACATGCTGCGTTCTTACGCGCATGCCTTCGAGCAGTGGAGTGATTATTTACCACTCACTGAGTTTGCTATAAACAACTCGGTGCATGCTTCTACCAAGCACACACCGTTTTACGTGAATGCCTTACGGCATCCACGAACCCCGGCTCTTCTTGGCGGTACGCCAAATTTAAGTGGGGGAGGGACCCGCTCAAATTCTAAGCGAGTCGATGCACAAGCTGCAGCTGCAACTTGTGAAGAAACTGATGAGTCTTCAACGGTTACTACAGAAGAAACTCAAGCAGTTTCGGAAACCGAAACCGCTTATGCGGAATATGTGTCGGCAGCAATGGCTGCTGACACTGAAAACAACCCATCCACTGCCAACAAAGCAGTAGATGAATTCGTATTACAACGTCAAGCTGTAATACGCTATGTAAAAGACGCGCTCGCTTCCGCTTTTGATAAGCAGAAGCAGAATGCAGACAAAAATGGACGGAAGAACACAAATTCTTTTGAAAAAGGTGAATTAGTTATGTTATCTACAACTAATCTACCTACTCATGCAATAAGCAACTTCCCTACACGGAAGTTGCTCCCTTAATTTATTGGGCCCTTTAAGGTCCAAGGTGTTAAGGGGAATGCCTATACCTTAGACATTCCCGCGGCCATGCGCCTCCACCCAACGTTTTACGTTGGGAGACTCAAACCATACCGATCGTCTACGGACGAGACGCATCGCCACGGCGAATGCCGTGCTTCTTCAAGTTTCCCAAGAGAGACTTGTAGTCGGCCTCCAACCGCTGGTGGGAAGCCTGGAGAGCTTGGAGAGTTTCCACCTCCGACTTCAGACGATCAACGTCAAGCATCAGAAGCTCACTCTTCTTCTGCATCACAACCTGCGCATCGAGAATCTCACGAATCTCTTCACGATGATAACGGTACGTTTTCATCGAATGGCACATGTCCTCCCTCAAGGAGTCACAGCGCTTCTCAAGGATGCGGACCTGGTGGCCATGCGCCGCAACGACAGCGCCGAGGGAACTATCAACCCCCGCCGCCCCTGATTGACAGTCAGGGGAACAAGCGCTACATTCTCGAGCGCTTGCTTTCGAAGCGCTCGGTTCCCTATAAGAAGGGGCAGCGTACCGAGTACTTGGTGCGTTGGCTGGGATATTCCCAAGAGTTTGACTCTTGGGAACCGATTGAGGTGTTGAGGGCGGATTCCCCTGACCTCCTGCGTGAGTTCGAGAAGGATACTTCTCCTCGAACTCAAAAGAAGCGTCAACACTAAGTGTTGATGAGGGCGGCACGCCAACACTAGGTGCTGGTGGCTGCGAAGCTTCGGTACTAGCTTCCGATGCTTTAAGAGCGTTGATAATGCTCTTAACATTAGCGGGTACTGAGAAACCTCGGTACCCTCTTAGCTCCTTTTCGGTTAGTCGAGGAGCTCCCGCGGGACAACATGGACACTTCGTGTTCGAAGGAACCCCGCAAGAGAACCCCTCTTTGATGCAAGTGAAATGGATATACTCCATTTTACCTGAGCGTGAGTACTTTAAGAAGCGCTCGCGGTTTGTGTGAACCTTCTTCACATACTCGTCGGGACCTTTGTTGTAATTGTCAACAAAGGCATTCCAACTCTGAGTAAGGGCGTCTTTGTCGTCCTTATTCTTTTGCGACCCTTTCCGGTTCGTGTAATAACGAGCTTGGAAGAAAAGGTCGATGAAGTACCGACGTCTATCGTCAGTACTACGATCAAAATGACGATTGCGAAGGTCCTCGCAATCATCAAGCGCATTGATGTCAAACAATGGATATTGACAATCACGTTTGACATGCCGACCACTACCAAGGGCAAGCGTCCATGCTGGGGTCCAAAACCCCACTTCGTACGGAACATGACGTTCCACACGACACAGTGAATCGGAAGCAGTGTAAGTCGCTTCCGCACGATGTTTCTTGGCAGGTGGAGCACCCCCTTTCATCTCAAAGTCGTCTTCGCTACGACCTGGCGAATGACGAGGTCCAGGATGAGCCCTACGCTCCTCATACCACCGCTTCATTGAGTTGTCGCTGTCGTAATCGACGGCGTCAGAGTCCACTTCGCCATCACTTAACGGCGAAGCAGTTCTAGCGGTCTTAACCCCACTAGAGTTGTTGACAGGGACGGTATCGTCCTCGCCCTCATGCTCGGAGTCAGATGACTCTCTGAAGATGTCATTGGACTTCTTCTTGGACACCCGCCTTGCGGCAGGTGAAGACGCGGAAGACGCTGCATTCGCGACGTCTTCCCGCCCTCGCTTAGACACTGCTTCCACAGCGTCTACTACGAGAGACAAGCGGTCTTTCGGATTTGTCTTGCGCCTCGACGCTACATTCGAAGCGTCGGCATTCGACGACACCTCCGCACGCGATGCAGAGGTGATGTCCGTTTCCAGAGTACCGGCAGTGCCCGTAAGAGCGCCGCTGCGTTTGCTGATCATTAGTTTACTTTTGGTCAAGATGAGTTATAACAGAATATCGTTATGACCAACAAGTGCCACCACTCGATTGGCCAATATTACATTATATTATTGGCCAACCAGCTTGAGTGGGGGGTGATGTAATGGGGTGTCATTACATAAGTGATATTTGAGTAGAAATATCACAGTTCAATTTCAGACGTAATACCTGAAATTGTGAATATTGGATTATAAGTTGTCATAATCCACCTTTGAGAACAGATTCTGATATAATCGAATCTAACAAGTCATCTAATGATAAAATATCATTAAGATCAGTTTTATACTACATGTTTCTATGATTAGTCTAGGTCTAATTATACTAGTTAGCTCTTAACCAACCATAAATATATTCACTCTTAAACTTACCTTCTAGCACTCACGTCCCTTAGGTGTATATATAGTAATATATATATACTTAATCGATAGTTAATTAATACATTAATTACTTTTCTATCTAAGTTTATCTAAGGTAAACTAAGGAGGACCAAATTACATTTGGTCCTACACAATTTGCACGCTTCCTCACTGCAAACTTACAGTGTAAGCCGCGTAACAGCAGCCCTGTGACAGTACGTCTGTAACAGCTAGCCTGTTACACTTGGTAGCACTTTGTGGTCCGTCTTAACGATCACTGCTCGTTCCGTTCCGCTAGTTAACTAGCGGAGCGAAGATTTAAGAGCCGCCCGACCGTCATGACGACGGTAAGCGATCGTGAACGCGAGCGACAGCTCGTTCAAGACTTAGTGAGGGAATCTTTCCCTCAATTTCTACAAAGAAATGTGGATTCTGTGCTGGAGATGATGCGGACCATGGGGACCGACATCATCACCATCCTCCGAGGTAAAACGTCAGAGGAAGCTTTAGAAATGGTGAACATTTTCAAGAGGGTCTACGTAGACCCTAAGGTGCGTTCCGCGTTAATAATGTCGCCGTCGCCACCAACAACGCCCACAGCTAGCGTTGATGTAAAAGGCGCCGATTCCGCCCTTTACTGGCGAAGGGGGTGAATCCCTTCGTAGATGGTTCGCAGAGGTGGAAGATCTCTGCGCAAAAGATTGTGGACCCGCGTTCACAAGCTTATTTTGCCACCACATGCCTGGGCGGTCGTGCCAGTGCATGGGCAATGAGCCGCAGATCCACTGACAAATCTGCGTTCTTGAATTACCAAGAATTAAAAGCTGAGCTAAAGCTCAACTTCGAAGCTCCAGGAATGGAACTAAGTTGGCGGGAAGAGTTAATGGAACACCGGCAAGGTAAGCTTAGGCTTCAAGCTTACGCTTAGAAGATACAATATTTGTTGTCAAATATTGTATACGAGCCGGTGCCCGCTGCCATGCAGGTCACTGGCTTTATGAAGGGACTGAATGACGGTCCCATCAAGCAGAGTCTTTATCGCAATCCGCCAAAGACTCTGAGGGATGCTATAGACCAAGCATCCGGGAAGAATTTATCATGCGTTCAGCGTTAACGCATGCTGAATTTAGTCGAAGGGCTCGACAGCCTTTCGACTTTAACATGCCACCGGTGCAGCATGTTAATAACAATTTCTCGAAAGGACGAAGTTCACACTTCGTCCCACGGCACCAAACCCGCGCCAGAGCACGGGCTGAGGAGGTCCAGAACCAATGGACCTATCGATTGCAGTTGCCTCGACCCCGAGGCAACCGAAAACAAGAAATTTCTTCGCTGCAATAGATGCGCGAAAATGGGCCATTATGCCCACGAGTGTATGGCGCCGCGGTCGGCGCCACGCAGACAGGGACTGGACAGTTCGCTGGACGGCAACATCAACAGGGCAACTTTTTGTTGATGCAAAAAAAGCAAATCACCAGTTGGGGCGGGGTGCCCTACTGGACGGGTTATCTTACATGCCGACATCGGGCATGTGAGGATAATAGGCCCAGACGGGACTATGTCCTGTCAAAAGATACATGGTGAAGGGAAACCTCTCATCGCCCAGGAAGTAAAGCCGGATGGAACAGTCCCCATGCGCGCTCTGTTTGACACAGGAGTGTCAAACTATTTCGTTAGAACTGAGGTTCTAACGTCGTTGGATTTCGTGGAGATTGACTCTCCACGAAGTAAGTTGTCAGTCTGGTTAGCAACAGGTGCAACCGTGATTATACCTAAGCGTGTGATTCGCACACGCTTCGAATTGGACGAACTGTCGTTCGAGGAAGAATACATCGTCCTCGATCTTGACGACAAGTTCGATGTTATCTAGGGCATCCCTGGGTTGTCCAAGAACAAGCCAACGATCGACTGGGTAAATATGTCGATCGACTGCGGCGGATCTACAGGATCTGATAACCCTGTGAGTTATCCGGCTGTATCTAACGATACAACCGCAGCGTCAAACAGTCTGGTGGATAGCGATGGCACCACCAGGTCTGATCTAACACTATCAGCGGATGGTACACCCGCTGATCAAAGTCCAGAGGGACTTGCACACGCAACGGAAGAGTCGTTGCGCGTTGGTAACGTGTGCAACACGGGTGACAAACCCCCGTGTGTAATTGACACGACCTACGAGAGTCGTGGTGCAGAGAATTTACCCACGGTGGGAAATACCCACCGTGAAAACGAAGATACCGACACGGATTTGAGTGATTCCTGTGTCGAAGACGAAGAACCCACGACTGAAAGCAGTCGTGTGTGTAAAAACCCACCATGTTGACGATGCCTTGCGCACGAGTGATAGCAATCACCGTGCCGCTGAACAGGCGATAGATCAGACGAGTGCGTCCGATCATGTGGTTGAGTCCGTCGATACGATAAACGTCTTGACGCAGACAGAGACTGGATTAGCTACCAGTCTCAAACACTCGACAATCCCCCGAGCTTAGATTCGGAGGTGATGGCTCTTCCAGCTTTGTGCTGGAAGAAGTTCGTGAAGAACTTGCACGATAATCAGATCGATCAGATCTGTGTCATCGTTGCAACAGACGATGTTGTGGATATTCGTAAACGAATATCAATACTGCAGGACATTGGGAACGAAGCCGTTTCCAATGAACAAACCAAAGTTTAGCGCTTTGAAGCGCAGAGCTGGTAAAGCGACTTCCCCATACTATAAGGTATTTTGGGAATACGCTGACGTATTCCCAGAAGAAGTACCTTGTAAGCTCCCTAAAGATAAGAGAAATAGGCACGAAGTACTGTGTCACGCGGCAATGGCCATTGCCGCGTGACCAAGTTAAAGCGATCGACGAGTTCTTTGAAACTCGTCGTAAGGCGGAACATGTGCGGGAGTCTACCTCACCGCACTCCAGTCCCACCTTTTGCGTTTAGAAATCCACTTGTGGGTGGAGAATCGTTCATGCTTTTAACAAGCTGAACGCAGCCACGGTACCGGCGCAGACGCCGATACCGCGGAAAGATGTCATCATAGGTGGCATGAGCGGGAGCACCTTTTTCAGTGCTCTCGATTTAAGGGATGGTTTCTATCAAATCCTTATGCGTGAGAAGGATATCCCTCTCACGGCAGTAACCACCCCAAGCGGTATGCTTTGGGAGTGGCTTGTAATGCCGCAGGGGCTTCGAAATGCCCCCGCCACCTTTAATAGATGCGTCACGCATCTATTGCGCCCGGTGCGAGAATTCGCACCGAGCTATTTTGGTGACGTGTTCATCCACATCAAAGATGAACACGGTAAAACTGATGTAGATGTTCACAAAGAACATCTACGTCAGGTGCTAAAGCTTATGGGAATATATAAGCTCTACGCAAATCTAAAGAAGTGCACCTTTGGTGCACCTGAAATACCCGTTCTTGGCTGCTTTGCGGGTAAGAACAGGGTGTGCCTTGATCCGGAGAAGATCAGTGTGATCGTTGAATGGCCTACGCCAAACAATGTCAAGGAACTTCGAAAGTTCCTTCGGTTGGCGACATACTTGCACACGTATTCGTGCAATTAATACCGGTCTTATTCGACCTCTTTCTCAGCTACTGAAGAAAGATGTCGAATGGCACTGGGATACCCAGTGCCAAGACGCATTTGATGCAGTCAA
>MIQA02017634.1:0-10891 GCA_001887855.2 Sclerospora graminicola | reverse complement strand
CGTGTTCATTGTCCCGCACCCAGCTCAAGTGTTTAAACAGCTCTTCATCGAGAAATTCCAAGTCCGAAACGTGATGGGAACACCCAAAAGATGTTTGAGCAATGGCAACGACAAGCTCACTTCAAGTACGAGCCCATCCAAGATGGCCTTACCCGACAATCTGCCAGCAAACTTGAAATACGGCAGATGATCGTGCCCTTCTGGCATACACTTGGCTGATTCCGCATTTATCCAGTAACTAGAGTCTTCAGCATGAGTTGTGACAAAAAGGCCTCGTTCTGCACTGAAAAGCTCTTTACACACAAGGCCAAACCACTCGCGCAATATACCACCCGCGTCCAACGCTGGCTCACCGATAAAACAGATATTTGAATGATCCTGCATCCTCGAGATAGCGACACCAGGTCCAGCCAATTGCGGTAACGAATTGTCCAAGATCGAGCTACGTCGGAATTCAATTTTAAACATGGATTCAGTATAGGGTACAGCAAGCTTCGTCAGTTGTTAAACTCATTTACTCTTGCTTCTACGCTCGCCGGTGAGGCGAGCCTATGCAGCAGGCATTCTCTGTGTCGTGGATTTTGTAATCTTGTGTTGCAGCGACAAATCGTTATCAGTAATCATATGTTGTCCACGTATAATTTGTTTGGAAAGGGTATGAAGTTTTCACAACCTAACAATTTGAGGGGATTGTCTGTATGTTCGGAATTAGTCTGTGCCAGACTAATTTATAAGTTGGTAATTGGTCTGGGTTAAACTAAGTGTCACACACACCCTGTACCATAACGTGAGAACAGCGTACCGTAAAACCCGTTGTGTCACGACTGATAGTTTCTATTGGGTTAGGATTTTATTAGAAGTACTTTTGGGACAAGTTTTAATTTAAAATTGATCTTAAGTGTCGTTCTATTCTATAAGCAAGAAGAAAGAAATAATTAGAAAAACGAATTATTAGATGCTCCTTATTTGCTTGACAATGGGTAGATAGCTGGCTGGTATCCAAGCAATCCAGCTAACCGAGGGCCACCAGCATGCATAAGCAGTCTGGGCTTTTCCATATTAAGCCTTTGAAGTCGAATGAACTAGTCGTGTTCTACTTATACTTTTAACAATTGCATCCGGGCGATCTAAAATCTCAGAAAAAAGCGAATACGGACCTTTTTAAAAAAAGATTGATGATAGGCTGCCAAGTAATAATAACTTCTGTAACGCCGAGTTAGTTTTGACCAGGCTAGTCACAGCTCTAAAAGATGCCTAAATCTATATTGGTACGGTTTTATTACCAGAGTTATCAAAGACTTACTTCGAAGAATAAAGAACAAGTTGAAAAAGTGTTAAGAATATAATGGTTAATTTTTCCTGACCTGTATCAATTGTGGTAAAGCGATCGGAAAATATTGGGACTGAAGTGGACCACACATGGCCGTTGATTGGTGACGATAGAACACCCATCAACATATGACGGTTGATGGGTGGGAAAAGGTTGGTCACGGTTAAGAGGAAAAGGTGGCGGACAACGGATATTCACGACGTGGAGAAATCAGCCAAGTATTGTCGTTAAGCCCAGTCTCAGACACTGACGGAATGATGGAGATCACGATCATGATCGTTACTACAGTTACTAGGTGGAGTTCCCGTGGATGTAATAAGAAAAGAGTGACTGTTGACATGACGTATCAAGGGCAGGTGACCAGCCGATCTCTGAATGGTATAGTGGTTGAAGTTGATCATGACACGAAGTTACGGCCTGATCAGCCTATCATGCCCGATCAATGAAGATTAGATGAGGAATGAAGTCGGGCATGTGGAGTGACAGGTTGTGTGAGTGATGAGAACCTTTGGTTGGTCCGAAGATGACGTGGCCAGGCCTGATCAGGCCTGATCAGCCGAGATCGGTGTTATATGGTTGTCCTGACGGGGTATAAAGATCGGAAGTGTGGCTTAGAAGATGAATTGAGTCGTGCTGATGACGACCCAGAGCGTTCCCGAGGTGATCAAGGGCTGATCAGCCTGATCACCACCTGATCACTCGGTTGATCACTATGGCGATCGTGATCAGGGCTGATTAGCCTCTGATCAGCGTTCAGATGCAAGGGCAAGTAAGTTCTGGGTTTGGTCGGACTATATACGAAGTGGACAAGTTTTGAAGAGCAGATCTCAAGTGGTTTCAAGGTCGTTTGTTAAAGATCGGGATGGGCTGAAGATCTTTCGAAGAGTCGGGTCGTGATCAGGGCAGAAGTGGTACAGATCAGCTTGAAGGTGCAGCCAGGATGGGCAAGAGGGTGTTACGCAACCGTGCGACGAAGTAAATAGGTTCGAAGTAAAGGTCAGGCATGAGTTGATGTATGGTACACAGGTATAGGACATTGCATATATAATAACAGGTTTAGATTTTCCCCCTAAAGCAAAGCGTCGCTCCGCCACGTGTGCGGTCATTGGGAGCACAGGGTTGATTAGTCCCCTCTTGCTCAACTATTCCCGGTTAAGACGCGCTTAGACGCATTTTGGCTTACCGGAAGGCCCCCGACGGGTTTGTTTTAGGTGATCGAACCTCACCCTCAACGCGCACGTGTTTGGAACACGTTAATAATATTGGTAAAGGTTTTGTGGAGATAACGTTTGTGGATTACTGTGGAAGATCGTGGATTGATCGCGTTTTCTTGGTTTCGTTATCTCTCTCTCTCATTGGCTGGCCTGATCAGACGAACTTTCCTGATCAGTGCCTAGATACTGATTAAGTATCGACCCCAACCCGTTCTCCGGTGAAGATTTTCACCCGAGGACACCCCCTGTCTCGAGAAGGTCATCCCCTCCGACCTGATCAAGATCATCGTTTTCGTCACCGAGTCCACCTAAGTGAGTGTAACCACCCCCGATCAACGGGTACACAAGGTGAGATGAAGTTAAACATAGATCCTGATGAGCATGAAGACAGGCCAGATGACCGGGAGGATCAGATCATGGTGATTCATCTGATTCCGATGCTGATCAGGATCGACGGAGTACCCCCTTCGATAGTTGGTCGTCCGGGCCAGTGGGTATCCGGATTCCACCCAAGACTTCGGTCATGGATTTGGAAATCGGCTCCACCACACAATCTTTCTTACGATATCTTTACTTCAGCAAGAGCGTCTTTAAAACCATTGGTATCAGCGGGATCGATTTGCAGGAAGCCCCCGCCCTCTGTGAAGCTGCTCTGCTTTTGACATCATTCTTTACGATACGTTGTACTCACTTTATGGTACAGGGGGCCAACTGTGCCAGATTAATTAGGAAGTTTTGAGAACTCACTAATTTTTCTTCACCTAAATTAGTCCGTGCCAGACTAATTCCGATCACAGACTATTTTTGCACACAGACTAATTGGTGACGATCATCTGACCAATCAGATGCCTCCATTTTTCAACCGAGCTGTTCCAGAACTTTGCCCTAACCAATTCTGACTTCTGAATCCTAATTTGGCAACAAACCTGAGAAAATACTCTATTTTGGCTTAAAAGTGGGTTTGCTTCAGGGACAGGGATATCGGATTTTAGACAAACCTCTCCGCTCAGTCGTAATACTCCAAAGACATGAGCTATGCAAGATGTACCCCACACCTGTTACAGTATGTGATACAAAAAATGACATCAGCAGTGATTCGTTTATAGTGACCGACTCCATTTTTACACTTTATCCGGGGAGTTATACAGCGCCACAACGTCATGCTTGACTCGAGATGTCCTGGTTTCCCCAGAATGGCGCACGGGAGACGGCAAAGGATTTGTTGATTTGGTGATTTTGTGGCCCGAGCGTCCTTTGGTTTTGGGAGTTGTTTGTGAATGGTGATCATGCTGTCGACCATTCAAATCGATTTGAAACTGGGGGGAAGTATTATGGGAGCCTAACTGGAAGTTCTCGATATGTGCTCATCGATTTTCGTCAGAACAGGGAGGTTCAGCATCAGAGGCATGGGTTTCTGTATGTGTCTTTCATGAATTCATACAACAAAGCGCGGGTTTACAGCCTTGGTGAGCCTGATGTCAGTGTCGTCGACCTGTCACGCTGATCAATCGCTGGCCAGAACGTATTATTTTATTTTTCTATCCTGATAAATACAAAATTAATAGTATACTACGATGACATACTCACCTGACCAATACCAAGCGAATAAGGATACTATTAAAGCAGCGCAGAGACGTTATTATTTGAAAACAAGAGAGATACGCCTTGCTAACCAAGGCAACACGATGAAAGTCATCGAGAGCAAATAACTGCTCGGAAGAAGAAATATTATTGTCGATTCCGTTCAAATTTGTCGATCCAGCGTGATTTGGGCCTGAGATTTAAAACCGCCCAAACCAAACAAGAATGGTGATTTGTCAAAACAATTCAATTAAATCACTTTGTTCCAATCAGCTGACATCACGTAGACCCTAAGCCCTACACTCCAAACCTAAATCCCTACACTCCAGACCCGGACCACCTCTATTACTGATAAATTATTAATAACAGGATTTGCGCGGTTTTTACAGGGTTAAGGTTGCGCGATTGAATCAATCACGCACGGAAATTTCGTCCAGAACACACAATACTTAGGCCAAAACGCAAAAAGCCATTCTCATTCTAAAAAAGCTGACGCTCATTGGTGAAAATTTACCCTACCCCTCCAAATCCATTCTCAGATGAGAATGGCTTGCCGAGCGATAAAACGATTCTCAAGTATTGTATTTTGTGTCCGTCACACATATTTGCGCAATCAAGATGGACAACAATGCCGCTGCAGTTTTCTCCGTGACGGCTGTTCTCACAGCCATCACTATGTATATTACGGTTGGCGATGGGACCTAGTGACCTATGGCTACAGTATTCTGTGGGGTACCAAGACACCGGACAGGATGAAGGATCTAGAGACACACAGGATACGCCTTATTTGCTCGTCCAATTTCCTTTATCGTGGTGAAGTGCCACTCTAGCCATATATTGCCGCCTACTTGGCGCAGCCTATTCGGAATCTTCACGAACTTGTAGCCAGATTGCAACTGTACGAGCACAAGGATAGAAATATTATGTTGTGATGGATTGTGTGGTAAAGTGACCTGTGAATTAATTAATGGGAAGGTGTGAAGTAATTTCCCGAGGGCGCCTTCTGATTGGCGGAAAATGTAGACCAAGGGCATAGAGGCTGGACTAGTGGATAGAGAAGTTTTGGCCTTACTACGGATCCTGGATGTGTGTTATACTATGCTGGTGCCTCGGCCTATCAAGGTACTATCTAGACGGTCGACCCTGTCAAGGCTTCTGACGGCAACTGGAATTGACGGCCGGCTGGGTAGATGGGCTGCTCTGCTGTCTCAGGGGTCTCTCGAAGTAATCAAGTGTACTAAAGGAGAAGTGGAGATACTGGGCACGTTAGCAGCCAGCATCACTCCAAGGGCAGAAGTGGAGGAAGCGCTGATAGCTATAGCGCCTCGGAAGCAGCCGCGATAATCCATCATATTACTACCGCCAACAGTTGGACCCACGGAAGAACTAATGGTTCTCAGTTTTGACGGGTCGGCAAGTGTAAAGAAGGGAGTTGGGGCCTATAGCGCTATTCTGTGTAGGTTGCCCGAGTGGAAAGTGGTCGCTGCTACTTCAGATCTCACGCCTAACATAACAGTGAACGAAGCAAAGTACCGAGGACTTTTACTTTGCCTAGATCTGCTGACTGGTCGGACGCAGGGGTGGATCATCATATGTGGTGATTCCAATCTGGTGATCCGGCAAATCACGGGAGAAATAGATTGCAAGGTGCCCCGGCTGAGACTTCTGTACGAACGGGTTATGTCTGCCCTGCGGAAATGGCCAGAACATGAATTGTTACATGACAAACGGGAGTGGAACAACAGCGCAGACCATCTGGCTATACTATCCATGCGTGATCAAGTCGGCCTCAACGTCTTGGATCCAGGATTGTTGGACGGATTGACAGAAATGAACAAGCTGTCGGAGATAATCAAACCGGCCGCTAGGTACGAGGACCATCCGTCCGGATCCAACCGTTCCGAAGAAGAAGAGTATGACGACCAGGACTGGGAACAAGGCACTCAGATCCGACCGGACCAAGAGATGCCCTGTGGCAACAAGAAGTCCATCTAGGCAGACCCACAAGCCGATTGGGCGTGACTAACCGGGGGTAATAGTCGAAGTAAAAGATTGGAGTGGAGATGAAAGAAGCACGGATGGATATATTGGAAAGAAAACGAAGGAAAAGAAAGAACCAAAAGAGCCAGGCTACCCATCGCTACGGACGATTGTACTTGTTGCGGAGCCGAGCCACTTGAAGTCCAGAATGGTCGGAGGGTCGTTTGAGGTATTGATTGCGCCAAGGATCTTGCCGGTCGATGGCCTCCAACGATTCGGAAAGAGAGCCAGTCTGATCCCGCGCACCTAGGCCTGGATACCACGTTCCAACCTCCGCTGTACCTCCGCACCTTCAATTTGATAGATGGAGTATAAAAGGGGAGAGAAACAGGTCCAGGTCACAAACACCATCCCCAATGCCTTCCATAATGGACCCATACTTCGGAAGCTCGTCCCCGTCGATTCTTCCGGGCGGCGGAATATGTTCGGAGATATATGTCCTCTGTAATGGGGTGTCATTACATAAGTGATATTTAAGTAGAAATATCACAGTTCAATTTCAGACTTAATGTCTGAAATGTGAATATTGGATTATAAGTTGTTATAATCCACTTTGAGAACAGATTCTGATATCATTATCGAATCTAACAAGTAATCTAATGATAGAAATATCATTCAGACCAGTTTTATACTACATGTTACTATGATTAGTCTAGGTCTAATTATACTAGTTAGCTCTTAGCCATTCATGAATATATTTACTCTTAAACTTACCTTCTAGTACTCAAGTAGCCTTAGGTATATATATATACTTAAGTGATAGATTAATTAATACACTAATTAGTCTTTATTAAAGTTTATCTAAGGTAAACTAAGGAGGACCAAATTTACATTTGGTCCTACACAAATTGCACGCTTCCTCACTGCAATCTTACAGTGTAAGCCGCGTAACAGTAGCCCTGTTACACCTGGTAGCACTTAGTGGTCCGTCTAAACGACCACTGTTGACGCGTTCCGCTAGTTGACTGGCGGAACGAAGGTTTAAGAGCCGCTGGCTGTCATGGCAACAGCCAGTGAACGTGAGCGTGAGCGTCAGCTCGCGCAAGATTTAGTTAGGGAAAACTTCCCTAACTGGTCACCGAGTGCTGTGACCACAGTGACCGAGATGATTCGGACCATAGGGCTCGAAATCATCACTCTCCTCCGTGGTAAAACCTCGGAGGATGCTTTAGAAACGGTTTCCCGTTTCAAGAAAATGTATGTCGATCCTCAGGTGCGCAATGCAATATTGCGCTCCCAAACGGCGGCGGCAACACCTGCGCTCGCACCTAGTGCGAGCGTTGAAGTAGTAAAGGCGCGGATTCCGCCCTTTACTGGCGAAGGGGGTGAACCCCTTCGTAGGTGGTTCGCAGAGGTGGAAGATGCCCTCTCTGCGCAAAGATTGTGGACCCGCGTTCACAAGCTTATTTCGCCACCACATGCCTAGGCGGTCGCGCCAGGGCATGGGCGATGAGCCGCAGATCCACTGATGGATCTGCGTTCCTGACGTATCAGGACTTAAAAGCTGAGCTAAAGCTCAACTTCGAAGCTCCAGAAATGGAGCTTAGCTGCCGTGAAGAGTTCATGGAACTCAGGCAGGGCAAGCTGAGCCTACATGCGTACGCTCAGAAAATACAATATTTGTTATCAAATATTGTATACGAGCCGGTGCCCCCTGCCATGCAGGTCACCGCCTTCATGAAGGGACTGAATGACGGTCCCATCAAACAGAGTCTTTATCGGGTTCCCTCAAAGACTCTGAGTGATGCTATAGATCAAAGCATCCGAGAGGAATTCAGCATGCGTTCCTCGTCAACGCATGCTAGGGGTAGTCGAAAAGCTCAACTGCCTTTCGACTTTAACATGCCCCCAATACAACATGTTAATAACAACAATTTCCCGTCGAGACGAAGTTCACATTTCGTCCCGAGATACCAACACCCGCGCCAGGGCGCGGGCGGAGGAGGTCCAGAACCAATGGACGTATCGGTTGCAGTTGCCTCGACACCGAGGCAACCGAGGAACAAGAAGTCCCTTCGCTGCAACAGATGCGCGAAAATGGACCATTACGCCCATGAATGCATGGAGCCGCGACCGGCGCCACGCAGTCAGCGGACTGGACAGTCCGCTGGTAAGCGACATCAACAGGGGAAACCCTCTGTTGATGCAAAAAACGTCAACCACCAGTAGGGGCGGGGCGCCCTGCTGGACGGGTTATCTCTACATGCCAACATCGGGCATGTGAGGATAATAGCCCCAGACGGGACTATGTCCTGTCAACATGTGCAGGGTGAAGAGAAACCTCTCATCACCCTGGAGGTTAAGCCGCATGGAAACGATGTCCCCATGCGTGCTCTGTTTGACACAGGAGCGTCAAACAATTTTGTTAGAGCCGAGATTCTAACGTCGTTGAATTTCATGGAGATTGAATCTCCACGAAGCATGTTGTCAGTCCGGTTAGCAACAGGTGCAACCGTGACTATACCAAAACGTGTGATTTGTACACGCTTCGAATTGGACGAACTGTCGTTCAAAGACGAATACATCGTTGTGGTGTAGTCGCTCTCAGAAAATCTTCCTGAGACGCGAACACCCACGGGGGTCCCAGACGACTGACTACCGGAGGGGGTACTCCGTCCATCCGAGTCATGATCCGATCCGGCTTGAGGCCGGCTGGATCGGTCGCTTCCATCCGCTTGATCGCGACTGCTCGAATGTTGCATGTTAAAAGCTCACCTTGTGTACCCGTCAGTACTGGGTGGTTAGCTCTCTTGGTGGACCCTAGGGCGAAAAGTGTAAATCCGTCCAATAGGGAGATGAGGTGTAGGACTAGGGGTAGCTCCTGGGCGGAAATCGTCACCGGGGAGCTCGTCTGGCAATACACTTGAACTTTGTATAGTGCCGGCTGGGCCGAGAATAGTCGATCGGCCAGCTAAACCAATAAGACACTTGAAGTTTGTATAGTACCGGCTGGACCGAGAATAATCGATCGGCCAGCTAAACCAATAATAATGAAGGGCGAATCCAAATGTGTATATGAGGCAGATACAGCTCCACACTCTTCCACAGAAGGCCAAAATGTCACCACTTCCCAATACTTGATACCGTGTTCAAAACACGGGCGACTTGAGGTGAGTATACGAAGTCGCCGCGACTCCCGGTCAGGGGACTTCCGGTGGGTTAACTTAACCTTTCCCGGGCAAACCAATAACAGCAAGAGGGGACCTTGTTAGCCCTCTGCCGTGAACCAATAAAAGCGACTTGTGTCTAAGAAAGCGAAACGTATACTGATTTATCCTATGTCCAATACTCCCTTTGTGTAACCTACCTCAAAAAACACGGCTGACCAGTCATGTACCTTACCCAACGCAACCCGGCTAACTCCGACTTTGTGTACCCGCCCGGCCGGTACACCAACCCCCAAATGGTACCAACCCGGCCGGTACACCGAACCCATATGGTACCAGTCCGAATGGTACATTGTACCCGGCCGGCTCGGCCGGATAGCCCCCCATCCACACCTCTCGGCCGCTGACGCTAGCAATCCCTTGGCAGCCTTTCCTACGATCCCGGTGCTTACTTCTTCCACTAGAACAATCCTCTTCTTTCAGGCTCCCTTCATTCCATCCTCACGAACAGTCCGCCATCTTGGCTGTCAAACCTCCATAGTCCTTCCGTCTGCTCAGCCCGCTTATCCGGCTATCCCCGCCCCTTGTCAGGTCCGCCGACTTGGTCCCCAGCCAGGCACCGACCGACCGCTCACAGGTGTGTCTGGCAGTCCCAAATTGCATCTTATTACTGGCCGGTCTGGGCATCCGGCTTAGGGTGGCATTTCAGCCAATCCGATGCGGGCATCCATCATCATTAGTCCGTTAACTTCTGGAGCACTTCACCACAGCCGCCCCTGAGCCTTGTCGCAGCCGCACAACGGTTGAGGCACGCGCTCATCACATTCCCCACACTTTGATTTTCAACGCCTCTATGTCTGAACGTGACAACGTCCCCATTGCTCCTGTGCCGGGCTACTCCCCGGCCAATACTCAGCCATCGGCCGTAGGACCGGATGCCCATCCGGCCGGCCCAAAGCATCGCCCCGGGCAACCCGACCTGGCTGCTCTGCAAGCTCAAGTCGCTGCGCTGACCGCTCACGTAGCCAGCCTAGAGCAAGCAAACACCGAGTTGGCTGCGACCGCCCGGCTGGCTAGCCAGCAAGCAGATGAATCCCGGGTCCGGGAAGTTCTGGCTACCTTTCAATCTCGCGACCGAATTGGCCGACTGGAAAAAGATAACGCCGACCTTCTCCAAGCGAGAGATCGCCTCCGAAAACAGTCGGACTCACAGCGTGTCCTAAACCAGAAGGCCGTAGCTGCCTTGAAGCTCCAAAGTAAGTACCTTCCGCCTGTTCCGGTTCGCCTCCCCACTCACTCACTCCGTGTATGCTCTTAGACCAAAACGTCATGAACCTCCGCGTCTTAATGATCGAGTCTTTTCAGACCGCGCGTGAGTTGACGACGCGCTACGACAGCTATATCAAGCTCTCCAAACGATTGGAGGGTTCGCAGTTGAAACTGGGCAATTTGGAGTTTCGCCGGATCCGGCTTGCCAAAAAGCTGACAAAGTACCAGAAGGCGCTATATCAGTCGGCCGATGCATCGCCCGACCTTCAACGCCGAATCCGGGAGCTTGAGGCCGCATACGCTGAAACCAATCGGGTGTGAGTGAAGCCCGGGAGGCGTTCACCCAACTT
>MIQA02017633.1:0-16272 GCA_001887855.2 Sclerospora graminicola | reverse complement strand
ACGTGTTCATTGTCCCGCACCCAGCTCAAGTGTTTAAACAGCTCTTCATCGAGAAATTCCAAGTCCGAAACGTGATGGGAACACCCAAAAGATGTTTGAGCAATGGCAACGACAAGCTCACTTCAAGTACGAGCCCATCCAAGATGGCCTTACCCGACAATCTGCCAGCAAACTTGAAATACGGCAGATGATCGTGCCCTTCTGGCATACACTTGGCTGATTCCGCATTTATCCAGTAACTAGAGTCTTCAGCATGAGTTGTGACAAAAAGGCCTCGTTCTGCACTGAAAAGCTCTTTACACACAAGGCCAAACCACTCGCGCAATATACCACCCGCGTCCAACGCTGGCTCACCGATAAAACAGATATTTGAATGATCCTGCATCCTCGAGATAGCGACACCAGGTCCAGCCAATTGCGGTAACGAATCGTCCAAGATCGAGCTACGTCGGAATTCAATTTTAAACATGGATTCAGTATAGGGTACAGCAAGCTTCGTCAGTTGTTAAACTCATTTACTCTTGCTTCTACGCTCGCCGGTGAGGCGAGCCTATGCAGCAGGCATTCTCTGTGTCGTGGATTTTGTAATCTTGTGTTGCAGCGACAAATCGTTATCAGTAATCATATGTTGTCCACGTATAATTTGTTTGGAAAGGGTATGAAGTTTTCACAACCTAACAATTTGAGGGGATTGTCTGTATGTTCGGAATTAGTCTGTGCCAGACTAATTTATAAGTTGGTAATTGGTCTGGGTTAAACTAAGTGTCACACACACCCTGTACCATAACGTGAGAACAGCGTACCGTAAAACCCGTTGTGTCACGACTGATAGTTTCTATTGGGTTAGGATTTTATTAGAAGTACTTTTGGGACAAGTTTTAATTTAAAATTGATCTTAAGTGTCGTTCTATTCTATAAGCAAGAAGAAAGAAATAATTAGAAAAACGAATTATTAGATGCTCCTTATTTGCTTGACAATGGGTAGATAGCTGGCTGGTATCCAAGCAATCCAGCTAACCGAGGGCCACCAGCATGCATAAGCAGTCTGGGCTTTTCCATATTAAGCCTTTGAAGTCGAATGAACTAGTCGTGTTCTACTTATACTTTTAACAATTGCATCCGGGCGATCTAAAATCTCAGAAAAAAGCGAATACGGACCTTTTTAAAAAAAGATTGATGATAGGCTGCCAAGTAATAATAACTTCTGTAACGCCGAGTTAGTTTTGACCAGGCTAGTCACAGCTCTAAAAGATGCCTAAATCTATATTGGTACGGTTTTATTACCAGAGTTATCAAAGACTTACTTCGAAGAATAAAGAACAAGTTGAAAAAGTGTTAAGAATATAATGGTTAATTTTTCCTGACCTGTATCAATTGTGGTAAAGCGATCGGAAAATATTGGGACTGAAGTGGACCACACATGGCCGTTGATTGGTGACGATAGAACACCCATCAACATATGACGGTTGATGGGTGGGAAAAGGTTGATCACGGTTAAGAGGAAAAGGTGGCGGACAACGGATATTCACGACGTGGAGAAATCAGCCAAGTATTGTCGTTAAGCCCAGTCCCAGACACTGACGGAATGATGGAGATCACGATCATGATCGTTACTACAGTTACTAGGTGGAGTTCCCGTGGATGTAATAAGAAAAGAGTGACTGTTGACATGACGTATCAAGGGCAGGTGACCAGCCGATCTCTGAATGGTATAGTGGTTGAAGTTGATCATGACACGAAGTTACGGCCTGATCAGCCTATCATGCCCGATCAATGAAGATTAGATGAGGAATGAAGTCAGGCATGTGGAGTGACAGGTTGTGTGAGTGATGAGAACCTTTGGTTGGTCCGAAGATGACGTGGCAAGGCCTGATCAGGCCTGATCAGCCGAGATCGGTGTTATATGGTTGTCCTGACGGGGTATAAAGATCGGAAGTGTGGCTTAGAAGATGAATTGAGTCGTGCTGATGACGACCCAGAGCGTTCCCGAGGTGATCAAGGGCTGATCAGCCTGATCACCACCTGATCACTCGGTTGATCACTATGGCGATCGTGATCAGGGCTGATTAGCCTCTGATCAGCGTTCAGATGCAAGGGCAAGTAAGTTCTGGGTTTGGTCGGACTATATACGAAGTGGACAAGTTTTGAAGAGCAGATCTCAAGTGGTTTCAAGGTCGTTTGTTAAAGATCGGGATGGGCTGAAGATCTTTCGAAGAGTCGGGTCGTGATCAGGGCAGAAGTGGTACAGATCAGCTTGAAGGTGCAGCCAGGATGGGCAAGAGGGTGTTACGCAACCGTGCGACGAAGTAAATAGGTTCGAAGTATAGGTCAGGCATGGTTTGATGTATGGTACACAGGTATAGGACATTTGCATATATAATAACAGGTTTAGATTTTCCCCCTAAAGCAAAGAGTCGCTCCGCCACGTGTGCGGTCATTGGGAGCACAGGGCTGATTAGTCCCCTCTTGCTCAACTATTTCCCGGTTAAGACGCACTTAGACGCATTTTGGCTTACCGGAAGGACCCCGACGGGTTTGTTTTAAGTGATCGAACCTCACCCTCAACGCGCACGTGTTTGGAACACGTTAATAATATTGGTAAAGGTTTTGTGGAGATAACGTTTGTGGATTACTGTGAAAGATCGTGGATTGATCGCGTTTTCTTGGTTTCGTTATATCTCTCTCTCATTGGCTGGCCTGATCAGACGAACTTTCCTGATCAGTGCCTAGATACTGATTAAGTATCGACCCCAACTCGTTCTCCGGTGAAGATTTCCACCCGAGGACACCCCCGTCTCGAGAAGGTCATCCCCTCCGACCTGATCAAGATCATCGTTTTCGTCACCGAGTCCACCTAAGTGAGTGTAACCACCCCCGATCAACGGGTACACAAGGTGAGATGAAGTTAAACATAGATCCTGATGAGCATGAAGACAGGCCAGATGACCGGGAGGATCAGATCATGGTGATTCATCTGATTCCGATGCTGATCAGGATCGACGGAGTACCCCCTTCGATAGTTGGTCGTCCGGGCCAGTGGGTATCCGGATTCCACCCAAGACTTCGGTCATGGATTTGGAAATCGGCTCCACCACACAATCTTTCTTACGATATCTTTACTTCAGCAAGAGCGTCTTTAAAACCATTGATATCAGCGGGATCGATTTGCAGGAAGCCCCCGCCCTCTGTGAAGCTGCTCTGCTTTTGACATCATTCTTTACGATACGTTGTACTCACTTTATGGTACAGGGGGCCAACTGTGCCAGATTAATTAGGAAGTTTTGAGAACTCACTAATTTTTCTTCACCTAAATTAGTCCGTGCCAGACTAATTCCGATCACAGACTATTTTTGCACACAGACTAATTGGTGACGATCATCTGACCAATCAGATGCCTCCATTTTTCAACCGAGCTGTTCCAGAACTTTGCCCTAACCAATTCTGACTTCTGAATCCTAATTTGGCAACAAACCTGAGAAAATACTCTATTTTGGCTTAAAAGTGGGTTTGCTTCAGGGACAGGGATATCGGATTTTAGACAAACCTCTCCGCTCAGTCGTAATACTCCAAAGACATGAGCTATGCAAGATGTACCCCACACCTGTTACAGTATGTGATACAAAAAATGACATCAGCAGTGATTCGTTTATAGTGACCGACTCCATTTTTACACTTTATCCGGGGAGTTATACAGCGCCACAACGTCATGCTTGACTCGAGATGTCCTGGTTTCCCCAGAATGGCGCACGGGAGACGGCAAAGGATTTGTTGATTTGGTGATTTTGTGGCCCGAGCGTCCTTTGGTTTTGGGAGTTGTTTGTGAATGGTGATCATGCTGTCGACCATTCAAATCGATTTGAAACTGGGGGGAAGTATTATGGGAGCCTAACTGGAAGTTCTCGATATGTGCTCATCGATTTTCGTCAGAACAGGGAGGTTCAGCATCAGAGGCATGGGTTTCTGTATGTGTCTTTCATGAATTCATACAACAAAGCGCGGGTTTACAGCCTTGGTGAGCCTGATGTCAGTGTCGTCGACCTGTCACGCTGATCAATCGCTGGCCAGAACGTATTATTTTATTTTTCTATCCTGATAAATACAAAATTAATAGTATACTACGATGACATACTCACCTGACCAATACCAAGCGAATAAGGATACTATTAAAGCAGCGCAGAGACGTTATTATTTGAAAACAAGAGAGATACGCCTTGCTAACCAAGGCAACACGATGAAAGTCATCGAGAGCAAATAACTGCTCGGAAGAAGAAATATTATTGTCGATTCCGTTCAAATTTGTCGATCCAGCGTGATTTGGGCCTGAGATTTAAAACCGCCCAAACCAAACAAGAATGGTGATTTGTCAAAACAATTCAATTAAATCACTTTGTTCCAATCAGCTGACATCACGTAGACCCTAAGCCCTACACTCCAAACCTAAATCCCTACACTCCAGACCCGGACCACCTCTATTACTGATAAATTATTAATAACAGGATTTGCGCGGTTTTTACAGGGTTAAGGTTGCGCGATTGAATCAATCACGCACGGAAATTTCGTCCAGAACACACAATACTTAGGCCAAAACGCAAAAAGCCATTCTCATTCTAAAAAAGCTGACGCTCATTGGTGAAAATTTACCCTACCCCTCCAAATCCATTCTCAGATGAGAATGGCTTGCCGAGCGATAAAACGATTCTCAAGTATTGTATTTTGTGTCCGTCACACATATTTGCGCAATCAAGATGGACAACAATGCCGCTGCAGTTTTCTCCGTGACGGCTGTTCTCACAGCCATCACTATGTATATTACGGTTGGCGATGGGACCTAGTGACCTATGGCTACAGTATTCTGTGGGGTACCAAGACACCGGACAGGATGAAGGATCTAGAGACACACAGGATACGCCTTATTTGCTCGTCCAATTTCCTTTATCGTGGTGAAGTGCCACTCTAGCCATATATTGCCGCCTACTTGGCGCAGCCTATTCGGAATCTTCACGAACTTGTAGCCAGATTGCAACTGTACGAGCACAAGGATAGAAATATTATGTTGTGATGGATTGTGTGGTAAAGTGACCTGTGAATTAATTAATGGGAAGGTGTGAAGTAATTTCCCGAGGGCGCCTTCTGATTGGCGGAAAATGTAGACCAAGGGCATAGAGGCTGGACTAGTGGATAGAGAAGTTTTGGCCTTACTACGGATCCTGGATGTGTGTTATACTATGCTGGTGCCTCGGCCTATCAAGGTACTATCTAGACGGTCGACCCTGTCAAGGCTTCTGACGGCAACTGGAATTGACGGCCGGCTGGGTAGATGGGCTGCTCTGCTGTCTCAGGGGTCTCTCGAAGTAATCAAGTGTACTAAAGGAGAAGTGGAGATACTGGGCACGTTAGCAGCCAGCATCACTCCAAGGGCAGAAGTGGAGGAAGCGCTGATAGCTATAGCGCCTCGGAAGCAGCCGCGATAATCCATCATATTACTACCGCCAACAGTTGGACCCACGGAAGAACTAATGGTTCTCAGTTTTGACGGGTCGGCAAGTGTAAAGAAGGGAGTTGGGGCCTATAGCGCTATTCTGTGTAGGTTGCCCGAGTGGAAAGTGGTCGCTGCTACTTCAGATCTCACGCCTAACATAACAGTGAACGAAGCAAAGTACCGAGGACTTTTACTTTGCCTAGATCTGCTGACTGGTCGGACGCAGGGGTGGATCATCATATGTGGTGATTCCAATCTGGTGATCCGGCAAATCACGGGAGAAATAGATTGCAAGGTGCCCCGGCTGAGACTTCTGTACGAACGGGTTATGTCTGCCCTGCGGAAATGGCCAGAACATGAATTGTTACATGACAAACGGGAGTGGAACAACAGCGCAGACCATCTGGCTATACTATCCATGCGTGATCAAGTCGGCCTCAACGTCTTGGATCCAGGATTGTTGGACGGATTGACAGAAATGAACAAGCTGTCGGAGATAATCAAACCGGCCGCTAGGTACGAGGACCATCCGTCCGGATCCAACCGTTCCGAAGAAGAAGAGTATGACGACCAGGACTGGGAACAAGGCACTCAGATCCGACCGGACCAAGAGATGCCCTGTGGCAACAAGAAGTCCATCTAGGCAGACCCACAAGCCGATTGGGCGTGACTAACCGGGGGTAATAGTCGAAGTAAAAGATTGGAGTGGAGATGAAAGAAGCACGGATGGATATATTGGAAAGAAAACGAAGGAAAAGAAAGAACCAAAAGAGCCAGGCTACCCATCGCTACGGACGATTGTACTTGTTGCGGAGCCGAGCCACTTGAAGTCCAGAATGGTCGGAGGGTCGTTTGAGGTATTGATTGCGCCAAGGATCTTGCCGGTCGATGGCCTCCAACGATTCGGAAAGAGAGCCAGTCTGATCCCGCGCACCTAGGCCTGGATACCACGTTCCAACCTCCGCTGTACCTCCGCACCTTCAATTTGATAGATGGAGTATAAAAGGGGAGAGAAACAGGTCCAGGTCACAAACACCATCCCCAATGCCTTCCATAATGGACCCATACTTCGGAAGCTCGTCCCCGTCGATTCTTCCGGGCGGCGGAATATGTTCGGAGATATATGTCCTCTGTAATGGGGTGTCATTACATAAGTGATATTTAAGTAGAAATATCACAGTTCAATTTCAGACTTAATGTCTGAAATGTGAATATTGGATTATAAGTTGTTATAATCCACTTTGAAAACAGATTCTGATATCATTATCGAATCTAACAAGTAATCTAATGATAGAAATATCATTCAGACCAGTTTTATACTACATGTTACTATGATTAGTCTAGGTCTAATTATACTAGTTAGCTCTTAACCATTCATAAATATATTCACTCTTAAACTTACCTTCTAGTACTCAAGTAGCCTTAGGTATATATATATACTTAAGTGATAGATTAATTAATACACTAATTAGTCTTTATTAAAGTTTATCTAAGGTAAACTAAGGAGGACCAAATTTACATTTGGTCCTACACAAATTGCACGCTTCCTCACTGCAATCTTACAGTGTAAGCCGCGTAACAGTAGCCCTGTTACACCTGGTAGCACTTTGTGGTCCGTCTAAACGACCACTGTTGACGCGTTCCGCTAGTTAACTAGCGGAACGAAGGTTTAAGAGCCGCTGGCTGTCATGGCAACAGCCAGTGAACGTGAGCGTGAGCGTCAGCTCGCGCAAGATTTAGTTAGGGAAAACTTCCCTAACTGGTCACCGAGTGCTGTGACCACAGTGACCGAGATGATTCGGACCATAGGGCTCGAAATCATCACTCTCCTCCGTGGTAAAACCTCGGAGGATGCTTTAGAAACGGTTTCCCGTTTCAAGAAAATGTATGTCGATCCTCAGGTGCGCAATGCAATATTGCGCTCCCAAACGGCGGCGGCAACACCTGCGCTCGCACCTAGTGCGAGCGTTGAAGTAGTAAAGGCGCGGATTCCGCCCTTTACTGGCGAAGGGGGTGAACCCCTTCGTAGGTGGTTCGCAGAGGTGGAAGATGCCCTCTCTGCCCAAAAGATTGTGGACCCGCGTTCACAAGCTTATTTCGCCACCACATGCCTAGGCGGTCGCGCCAGGGCATGGGCGATGAGCCGCAGATCCACTGATGGATCTGCGTTCCTGACGTATCAGGACTTAAAAGCTGAGCTAAAGCTCAACTTCGAAGCTCCAGAAATGGAGCTTAGCTGCCGTGAAGAGTTCATGGAACTCAGGCAGGGTAAGCTGAGCCTACATGCGTACGCTCAGAAAATACAATATTTGTTATCAAATATTGTATACGAGGCGGTGCCCCCTCACCGCCTTCATGAAGGGACTGAATGACGGTCCCATCAAACAGAGTCTTTATCGGGTTCCCTCAAAGACTCTGAGTGATGCTATAGATCAAAGCATCCGAGAGGAATTCAGCATGCGTTCCTCGTCAACGCATGCTAGGGGTAGTCGAAAAGCTCAACTGCCTTTCGACTTTAACATGCCCCCAATACAACATGTTAATAACAACAATTTCCCGTCGAGACGAAGTTCACATTTCGTCCCGAGATACCAACACCCGCGCCAGGGCGCGGGCGGAGGAGGTCCAGAACCAATGGACGTATCGGTTGCAGTTGCCTCGACACCGAGGCAACCGAGGAACAAGAAGTCCCTTCGCTGCAACAGATGCGCGAAAATGGACCATTACGCCCATGAATGCATGGAGCCGCGACCGGCGCCACGCAGTCAGCGGACTGGACAGTCCGCTGGTAAGCGACATCAACAGGGGAAACCCTCTGTTGATGCAAAAAACGTCAACCACCAGTAGGGGCGGGGCGCCCTGCTGGACGGGTTATCTCTACATGCCAACATCGGGCATGTGAGGATAATAGCCCCAGACGGGACTATGTCCTGTCAACATGTGCAGGGTGAAGAGAAACCTCTCATCACCCTGGAGGTTAAGCCGCATGGAAACGATGTCCCCATGCGTGCTCTGTTTGACACAGGAGCGTCAAACAATTTGGTTAGAGCCGAGATTCTAACGTCGTTGAATTTCATGGAGATTGAATCTCCACGAAGCATGTTGTCAGTCCGGTTAGCAACAGGTGCAACCGTGACTATACCAAAACGTGTGATTTGTACACGCTTCGAATTGGACGAACTGTCGTTCAAAGACGAATACATCGTTGTGGTGTAGTCGCTCTCAGAAAATCTTCCTGAGACGCGAACACCCACGGGGGTCCCAGACGACTGACTACCGGAGGGGGTACTCCGGCCATCCGAGTCATGATCCGATCCGGCTTCCGGCCGGCTGGATCGGTCGCTTCCATCCGCTTGATCGCGACTGCTCGAATGTTGCATGTTAAAAGCTCACCT
Organism: Sclerospora graminicola; assembly: GCA_001887855.2. Lineage (NCBI taxonomy): Eukaryota > Oomycota > Peronosporomycetes > Peronosporales > Peronosporaceae > Sclerospora > Sclerospora graminicola. The sequence goes on along the minus strand of MIQA02017633.1, from coordinate 7,398 downwards.
TGTGTACCCGTCAGTACTGGGTGGTTAGCTCTCTTGGTGGACCCTAGGGCGAAAAGTGTAAATCCGTCCAATAGGGAGGTGAGGTGTAGGACTAGGGGTAGCTCCTGGGCGGAAATCGTCACCGGGGAGCTCGTCTGGCAATACACTTGAACTTTGTATAGTGCCGGCTGGGCCGAGAATAGTCGATCGACCAGCTAAACCAATAAGACACTTGAAGTTTGTATAGTACCGGCTGGACCGAGAATAATCGATCGGCCAGCTAAACCAATAATAATGAAGGGCGAATCCAGATGTGTATATGAGGCAGATACAGCTCCACACTCTTCCACAGAAGGCCAAAATGTCACCACTTCCCAATACTTAATACCGTGTTCAAAACACGGGCGACTTGAGGTGAGTATACGAAGTCGCCGCGACTCCCGGTCAGGGGACTTCCGGTGGGTTAACTTAACCTTTCCCCGGGTAAACCAATAACAGCAAGAGGGGACCTTGTTAGCCCTCTGCCGTGAACCAATAAAAGCGACTTGTGTCTAAGAAAGCGAAACGTATACTGATTTATCCTATGTCAAATACTCCCTTTGTGTAACCTACCTCAAATAACACGTCTGACCAGTCATGTACCTTACCCAACGCAACCCGGCTAACTCCGACTCTGTGTACCGGTACGGCCGGTACACCAACCACAAATGGTACCAACCCGGCCGGTACACCGAACCCATATGGTACCAGTCCGAATGGTACATTGTACCCGGCCGGCTCGGCCGGATAGCCACCCATCCACACCTCCCGGCCGCTGACGCTAGCAATCCCTTGGCAGCCTTTCCTACGATCCCGGTGCTTACTCCTTCCACTAGAACAATCCTCTTCTTTCAGGCTCCCTTCATTCCATCCTCACGAACAGTCCGCCACCTTGGCTGTCAAACCTCCATAGTCCTTCCGTCTGCTCAGCCCGCTCATCCGGCTATCCCCGCCCCTTGTCAGGTCCGCCGACTTGGTCCCCAGCCAGGCACCGACCGACCGCTCACAGGTGTGTCTGGCAGTCCCAAATTGCATCTTATTACTGGCCGGTCTGGGCATCCGGCTTAGGGTGGCATTTCAGCCAATCCGATGCGGGCATCCATCATCATTAGTCCGTTAACTTCTGGAGCACTTCACCACAGCCGCCCCCGAGCCTTGACGCAGCCGCACAACGGTTGAGGCACGCGCTCATCACATTCCCCACACTTTGATTTTCAACGCCTCTATGTCTGAACGTGACAACGTCCCCATTGCTCCTGTGCCGGGCTACTCCCCGGCCAATACTCAGCCATCGGCCGTAGGACCGGATGCCCATCCGGCCGGCCCAAAGCATCGCCCCGGGCAACCCGACCTGGCTGCTCTGCAAGCTCAAGTCGCTGCGCTGACCGCTCACGTAGCCAGCCTAGAGCAAGCAAACACCGAGTTGGCTGCGACCGCCCGGCTGGCTAGCCAGCAAGCAGATGAATCCCCGGTCCGGGAAGTTCTGGCTACTTTTCAATCTCGCGACCGAATTGGCCGACTGGAAAGTGAGAACGCCGACCTTCTCCAAGCGAGAGATCGCCTCCGAAAACAGTCGGACTCACAGCGTGTCCTAAACCAGAAGGCCGTAGCTGCCTTGAAACTCCAAAGTAAGTACCTTCCGCCTGTTCCGGTTCGCCTCCCCACTCGCTCACTCCGTGTATGCTCTTAGACCAAAATGTCATGAACCTCCGCGTCTTGATGATCGAGTCTTTTCAGACCGCGCGTGAGTTGACGACGCGCTACGACAGCTATATCAAGCTCTCCAAACGATTGGAGGGTTCGCATCTGAATCTGGGCAATTTGCAGTTTCGCCGGATCCGGCTTGCCAAGAAGCTGACCAAGTACCAGAAGGCGCTATATCAGTCGGCCGATGCATCGCCCGACCTTCAACGCCGAATCCGGGAGCTTGAGGCCGCATACGCTGAAACCCAATCGGGTGTGAGTGAAGCCCGGGAGGCGTTTACCCAACTTGCGGAGGAGCGTGCGAATTGCCTGTCCTCTCTCAAGGAAGATCGGGCTCGTCTAGCAGCTTCGGCGTCCCGGGTGAGAGGTCTCATGAAAGGTCCTGCCCCCATCCGGGAGGCTATCAGGCACCTCCTTGCCTTAGCTTGTCCGCGAGATCCTGGTCAAGCCGCTCCCGCCACGCCCCTTCTCCCGTCAGCCGCTGATTCCGCCGCGGCCGTCCAGACATCTGACGCGGGAACTTCCGCCCCCGGATCAGCGACCGGTGATACGGGAAAAGTTTCTCGCCTACGGATTTGGAATACTTCTCAAGACCCTAACCCGCCGCCAGCGCCAGTCGGCGAACAGGCGGCTTCTCTCTTGTCCACTGAAGATCCGCCTGGGCACAAAGGCAAACGTCGATCCAGTCGGGTCGCGTCGCTCCAAGGCCCCGTGGCAGCCAAACGGCCCAAACGGTCCGCCGCGCCGGTGGGCGCGGCCCTAGTCCATGGAGACAGCGGGCCGAGTCCTAGACCCACTTCGATCTCGGCTCCACCGGCTTCGGGAAAGTCCCCCCGTCGCCCTCGCGCTGCCAGATCTTCGTCAAAGGCTCCGACTACTCCGGCTCTCCTTAGCGTCTCCCCTCATGATCCCCGAGGTCCGTCCACCGCCTCTCCTGATGGAGAAGAGGCGTCTGGCCTATCGGGGCTGGATTCTGACGAGGCTACCACTGAGGACCTCGAGGAATTGCCTTCTCCGGACCCCTTCGCCTTCGACGAGAACGAGTCCAAGGAATCCTCAGAGGAGTCTCCTCCGTTGTGGATTCCCCACCGGAAGGTCATGACGGCCCCCGAACTGGCCGCGGCGGTCCCTTGGTCCAGGGCGCAGTTGGAAGGCCTGCGTATCCAAGACCTCACTGGTGCCCTTGTCACCAAGTCGTTGACTCGTCCGCCGTTGTGGATATTTCCGCCGGCCCTCGCTGTTCCCAAGGCCGAGGACTGGAATCCCAAGCTAGTGGCGATCGGGCCACTGAACGCAATTTTGTCCCGGGAACCTTGGGCCATACTGGCGACAAAGATGCTTGACATCGGCCTTACCCATGCCGGCTGGTTCGCGGAGTTGCAGAGAATCTGCACGGAGTACCTCTCCCGGCATGGACAATCCATTTGGGAGTCGACTCACCACCTTTGTATTTCCGTTGCCGCCGGGCGCGAATCTCCCGGGCTAGCCAAGTACCGGACCGACCGCAAGAACCGTCGCAACCGCGCGACTGAGGGCTGGGCTAAGATCTGCAACTTCGTGGTCGATGGAATCCAGCGCGGCCACTGCGACTTGGACATTTTTCTCCATCCTATCATGCTACATCTGGCCAACCGCCGCGTGGAGACGAGCGGGATCTCGGCCGAAGGCGGGACTTGGTATCCGGGGTTGGGTAAGTGTCAGGTTGCCACCCTCCAAGCTTCGCTCGATGCACTCGACCAACAAGATCCGTGGCGCAACCAGTTTCGGCAGGATCCCGATAGTCACCCTGGCCTCCGCGTGCCCCGACTCCGGAACAAGTTTTGCTGAGCTTCGCCAAGAGTGACCCACGAGGCTAGCCTTGCATACATCGTCTTCTTCATTCGTTACTGGCTGTTAACCTCGTTAATACACTTTTCTTTCCATTTTTTTCTTACGTAAGTAACCGCTTGCTCATCTTCCTCGTCTGACTTTTCCCATCCGGCACCATACTGAATCGAAGACAACTCCGGAAAACCATTCCATCCGGCACCATACTGAATCGAAGACAACTCCGAAAACCACTCCATCTGGCACCATACTGATTCGAAGATAACTTCGAAAAAAGCCGATCAGACCTGACTAGCTCCAGCCATTGATTACTCGGCAGAGTGATGTTAGCTGGTCCGGCCGTGCCTGTTGCCCTGGGGCCGGGCGGACTAGTTCTCCGTCCCACCTTCTTCGTGGGTTTGCATGACCCCGAAGCGATTCCGGCTCGTCCGCCGGCGATCGAACTCTCTCATTAAAGCTCCGCAATTTAAGTCTAGCTCGTCCACCCACGACTGCTCCTCGCAATTTTTCCACTGCACGAGAAACTCCCTGTGGATCCGCCCAAACCGGGTTTTCCGTCCGTTCCGGACGTCCAAAATTTCTTCTACCTCGTACTCGTCCGGGTCTAACGGCTTGTCCCAACTGTCCTCCGGCAGCAGAGCTTCATCGAAATCCAACCGGTCGCTTTCCCCCGTAAGGCGTATATTCGGGCGGTCCGGGAAATGCTTAACCAACTTCAACTTGGAAACGTGTACTATCGGGAAAACGCTGTATTCCGTACCGGCCGTGACCAGCTTAACTGCATGATCCCCGACCAGTTCTGCCACTCGGGAGGGGCCATGCCACATATGCGCCAGCTTCCGTGCATAGCCCTCCTTGACCCGATCGAGATACAGCCACACCCGGGAGCCGGGCTCGATGCCGTGTTTCCCGGCGCGGTCGTTGTTTTGGTCGGCACGGTCCTTGATTGCTTGTCGGAGACGTTCGTTCACTTGTTCCCTAGCCAGTGAGTAATGGCGTTGCACTCCCATCCTCCAGCGGCGGGCGTCTCTGTCCCGGCTTCTGGTGCCCCCTATTGGTATGGAAAACTCGAAATACGTCTGCCATAAATCCGGGCTCCCTATCGTGCCGGATGACCTCGCTCGCCCCGAAACGCTTGAACACACATTCTTCGTAACTTTGCGCAACCTGTTGGGCGGTACGGGTGGAACTAGCCTTTGCTATAACCAGCCCGGTAAACAAATCCGTCCAGATCAGCAGCTCTGTATACCCATTTCGAGATTTGGGTAAGGACGGGATATGGTCCATCGCAATGACTTGAAAAGGATAGGTGGCCTGTATATTTCCAGGCGACCGCCCTCTAATGGTCGGCCGGCCTTTTCCGGTTTCACAATCTGGACAGCTCCCCACGTAGGCCTGAACGCTACGGTAAAGCCCTCGCCAGTGGAAATGTGTCTTAATCTTATGATATGTCCGGCCGATGCCCCTCCAAGCTCACATGGTAGTGATGGAGAATATCCGGCTGTAGAGTAGCGGGTACGACTAGCCGAGCGGATCTATCTATCTCGATCTCCGGCTGGTCAGCGTCTCGGTAGAAGAACAGTAGCCCGTTTTCGTCCACTTCGTAATCCGGCGCCAACTTGAAACATTCTTTAGCTTGTTCAGCGGTCAGTTTATTCACGTCTCCGTTAAGGTACGCCTTGAGATCCACTATCCACGCTTCCTCGTCCTGCGCTTGGAGAATCCGCTCTGCTCGCAACTGTTGAACTATCTCCTCGGTCATTGTTTCTGGGGATAATGGGCCATCGGCTGAAGAACGGCGCTTCTGCGATCGGGTAACAGCGTTCACCCGGATTATCTCCTCCGTGTTGGCCGGATGGATAATCTCAGGCAGCCGGTTGATCTCCGTCAGGTCTGATAACAGAGCCGGATCGGAAACCGTTACCCCTACGTTGTCGCGCATGGCCAGCGTAGCCAAGTGATCCGCGCTTTTATTCCAGTCTCGTTTGACGTGCAGCAATTCGTGCTCCGGCCATCTCCGCAAGGCGGACATAACCCGATCATTTAACAGCCTCAGCCGCGGCGCCTTGCAATCTATCTCTCCGGTGATTTGCCGGATCACTAGGTTGGAATCACCGCATATGATGATCTGCCCCTGTGTCCGGCCAGCCAACAGATCTAGAGAAAGCAGCAGTCCTCTATACTCCGCTTCGTTCACCGTGATGCCAGGCGTGAAATCCGAGGCGGCCGCGATCGCCTTCCATTCGGGCAGCTTCCACAAAATGGCACTATAGGCCCCGACCCCTTTCTTTACACTCGCCGACCCATCGAAACTCAAAACCATTAGTTCCTCCGTGGGTCCCACTGTTGGCGGCGGCAATACGATAGTTGGTCGAGGCTGCTTCCGAGGTGCGATCATATCAGTGCCTCCTCCACTTCTGCCCGGGGGGTAATACTGGCGGCCAGTGTGCCCAGTATTTCCTCTTCCCCTTTAGTACACTTAATAACTTCGAGGGACCACTGAGACAACAAAGCCGCCCATCTCCCCAGCCGGCCATCAATCCCATTCGCCGTCAGGAGCCATGATAGGGTCGACCGTCTGGATAGTACTTTGATAGGCCGAGACACCAGCATAGTATAACACACATCCAAGATCCGTAATAGAGCCAGAACTTCCTTATCCACCAACCCATAATTAACTTCATTAACTTTCAAGGTCCGGCTGGTGAAGGTCACGGGACAGTACACTCCGTCATGATCTTGCACGAGAGCGGCCGAGATGGCCCACTTGTTAGCGTAGATGATGACCACCGGAGTCTTATTAACATCGAAATGTTTCAGGACCGGTGTGGTCGCCATCTTCGCCTTTAACATGCCAAAAGCCACCATCGCTCGGGTCATGTGGTCGTCCGGGCCGGCCGCGCCGGGGTCCGGCGATCGGTCGCTTGCCTGGGCAGATAAGGGCGCTTCCCCATTGGCTGAAATACTCGAGAAGGGCGCTTCCCCATTGGCTGAAATAACCGAAAAGGGCGCTTCCTCATTGGCTGAAATTGCCGGCCCGGCTTGCGTCTCCGCTTGCCTATCCTGCTCTCTCAGCTTATGGTAATCCACCTCCCGCAACTCATACAAGACCGCCGCATAGACTGCAAAATCCTCGATGAACCGACTGTAATAATTCAGGCTCCCCAAAAAGGATTGCATAGCCTTTAGGGATCGTGGGAAAGGCAGATTACTCAAGGACTCTAAATCCTTCGGGTTAGCCTCCAATCCGGCAATCGACACTTGATGACCCAGATAGGTCACCTTAGTCTTTTCCCAGAAACTCTTAACCACACTAATCGAAAGATTCCACTTTTCACACGTAATCATCAACTTCTCCACTTTGTCACACAGTAAATCCCAGGTAGTTGCCGTAACAAGAATGTCATCAATGTAAGACCGCCGCCCCAAAACTGAAGGTTTTGGGTCGGGGTCCGGGTCACCTTCGGTGAACACGTCACCGACCAGAGCCGGATCTTGATCCGCCTTGATCTTGAAGTGTCCGTACAGCGCGTTATCTATCAGCCGTTGATAAATCTGCGGGGCATTCTTCAGACCGAACGGCATCCGGTTCCACTCGAACAACCCGAAAGGCGTCACGAATGCAGAGATCTCCCGTGCACGATCGACCACCCAGAATCCACTGGCCATGTCCAATGAGCAATACCACAAAACTTTATCCAGGTCCTCCAGCAGGTCGTTTATCAGCGGCATCGGATAAATCATCAGCTTAGTCAGCCGGTTCACCAGCCGGTAATCGATGCACAACCTTATATCCACCCCATTCTTCTTAATAATAATTACAATGGGCGAAGCCCATGGCGAGGTGGG
>MIQA02017632.1:0-11695 GCA_001887855.2 Sclerospora graminicola | reverse complement strand
CCGACCGCAATAACCGTCGCAACCGCGCGACTGAGGGCTGGGCTAAGATCTGCAACTTCGTGGTCGATGGAATCCAGCGCGGCCACTGCGACTTGGACATTTTTCTCCATCCTATCATGCTACATCTGGCCAACCGCCGCGTGGAGACGAGCGGGATCTCGGCCGAAGGCGGGACTTGGTATCCGGGGTTGGGTAAGTGTCAGGTTGCCACCCTCCAAGCTTCGCTCGATGCACTCGACCAACAAGATCCGTGGCGCAACCAGTTTCGGCAGGATCCCGATAGTCACCCTGGCCTCCGCGTGCCCCGACTCCGGAACAAGTTTTGCTGAGCTTCGCCAAGAGTGACCCACGAGGCTAGCCTTGCATACATCGTCTTCTGCATTCGTTACTGGCTGTTAACCTCGTTAATACACTTTTCTTTCCGTTTTTTTTCTTACGTGAGTAACCGCTTGCTCATCTTCCTCGTCTGACTTTTCCCATCCGGCACCATACTGAATCGAAGACAACTCCGGAAAACCATTCCATCCGGCACCATACTGAATCGAAGACAACTCCGAAAACCACTCCATCTGGCACCATACTGATTCGAAGATAACTTCGAAAAAAGCCGATCGGACCTGACTAGCTCCAGCCATTGATTACTCGGCTGAGTGATGTTAGCTGGTCCGGCCGTGCCTGTTGCCCTGGGGCCGGGCGGACTAGTTCTCTGTCCCACCTTCTTCGTGGGTTTGCATGACCCCGAAGCGATTCCGGCTCGTCCGCCGGCGATCGAACTCTCTCATTAAAGCTCCGCAATTTAAGTCTAGCTCGTCCACCCACGACTGCTCCTCGCAATTTTTTCACTGCACGAGAAACTCCCTGTGGATCCGCCCAAACCGGGTTTTCCGTCCGTTCCGGACGTCCAAAATTTCTTCTACCTCGTACTCGTCCGGGTCTAACGGCTTGTCCCAACTGTCCTCCGGCAGCAGAGCTTCATCGAAATCCAACCGGTCGCTTTCCCCCGTAAGGCGTATATTCGGGCGGTCCGGGAAATGCTTAACCAACTTCAACTTGGAAACGTGTACTATCGGGAAAACGCTGTATTCCGTACCGGCCGTGACCAGCTTAACTGCATGATCCCCGACCAGTTCTGCCACTCGGGAGGGGCCATGCCACATATGCGCCAGCTTCCGTGCATAGCCCTCCTTGACCCGATCGAGATACAGCCACACCCGGGAGCCGGGCTCGATGCCGTGTTTCCCGGCGCGGTCGTTGTTTTGGTCGGCACGGTCCTTGATTGCTTGTCGGAGACGTTCGTTCACTTGTTCCCTAGCCAGTGAGTAATGGCGTTGCACTCCCATCCTCCAGCGGCGGGCGTCTCTGTCCCGGCTTCTGGTGCCCCCTATTGGTATGGAAAACTCGAAATACGTCTGCCATAAATCCGGGCTCCCTATCGTGCCGGATGACCTCGCTCGCCCCGAAACGCTTGAACACACATTCTTCGTAACTTTGCGCAACCTGTTGGGCGGTACGGGTGGAACTAGCCTTTGCTATAACCAGCCCGGTAAACAAATCCGTCCAGATCAGCAGCTCTGTATACCCATTTCGAGATTTGGGTAAGGACGGGATATGGTCCATCGCAATGACTTGAAAAGGATAGGTGGCCTGTATATTTCCAGGCGACCGCCCTCTAATGGTCGGCCGGCCTTTTCCGGTTTCACAATCTGGACAGCTCCCCACGTAGGCCTGAACGCTACGGTAAAGCCCTCGCCAGTGGAAATGTGTCTTAACCTTGTGATATGTCCGGCCGATGCCCCTCCAAGCTCACATGGTAGTGATGGAGAATATCCGGCTGTAGAGTAGCGGGTACGACTAGCCGAGCGGATCTATCTATCTCGATCTCCGGCTGGTCAGCGTCTCGGTAGAAGAACAGTAGCCCGTTTTCGTCCACTTCGTAATCCGGCGCCAACTTGAAACATTCTTTAGCTTGTTCAGCGGTCAGTTTATTCACGTCTCCGTTAAGGTACGCCTTGAGATCCACTATCCACGCTTCCTCGTCCTGCGCTTGGAGAATCCGCTCTGCTCGCAACTGTTGAACTATCTCCTCGGTCATTGTTTCTGGGGATAATGGGCCATCGGCTGAAGAACGGCGCTTCTGCGATCGGGTAACAGCGTTCACCCGGATTATCTCCTCCGTGTTGGCCGGATGGATAATCTCAGGCAGCCGGTTGATCTCCGTCAGGTCTGATAACAGAGCCGGATCGGAAACCGTTACCCCTACGTTGTCGCGCATGGCCAGCGTAGCCAAGTGATCCGCGCTTTTATTCCAGTCTCGTTTGACGTGCAGCAATTCGTGCTCCGGCCATCTCCGCAAGGCGGACATAACCCGATCATTCAACAGCCTCAGCCGCGGCGCCTTGCAATCTATCTCTCCGGTGATTTGCCGGATCACTAGGTTGGAATCACCGCATATGATGATCTGTCCCTGTGTCCGGCCAGCCAACAGATCTAGAGAAAGCAGCAGTCCTCTATACTCCGCTTCGTTCACCGTGATGCCAGGCGTGAAATCCGAGGCGGCCGCGATCGCCTTCCATTCGGGCAGCTTCCACAAAATGGCACTATAGGCCCCGACCCCTTTCTTTACACTCGCCGACCCATCGAAACTCAAAACCATTAGTTCCTCCGTGGGTCCCACTGTTGGCGGCGGCAATACGATAGTTGGTCGAGGCTGCTTCCGAGGTGCGATCACTATCAGTGCCTCCTCCACTTCTGCCCGGGGGGTAATACTGGCGGCCAGTGTGCCCAGTATTTCCTCTTCCCCTTTAGTACACTTAATAACTTCGAGGGACCACTGAGACAACAAAGCCGCCCATCTCCCCAGCCGGCCATCAATCCCATTCGCCGTCAGGAGCCATGATAGGGTCGACCGTCTGGATAGTACTTTGATAGGCCGAGACACCAGCATAGTATAACACACATCCGAGATCCGTAATAGAGCCAGAACTTCCTTATCCACCAACCCATAATTAACTTCATTAACTTTCAAGGTCCGGCTGGTGAAGGTCACGGGACAGTACACTCCGTCATGATCTTGCACGAGAGCGGCCGAGATGGCCCACTTGTTAGCGTAGATGATGACCACCGGAGTCTTATTAACATCGAAATGTTTCAGGACCGGTGTGGTCGCCATCTTCGCCTTTAACATGCCAAAAGCCACCATCGCTCGGATCATGTGGTCGTCCGGGCCGGCCGCGCCGGGGTCCGGCGATCGGTCGCTTGCCTGGGCAGATAAGGGCGCTTCCCCATTGGCTGAAATACTCGAGAAGGGCGCTTCCCCATTGGCTGAAATAACCGAAAAGGGCGCTTCCTCATTGGCTGAAATAATGCCGGCCCGGCTTGCGTCTCCGCTTGCCTATCCTGCTCTCTCAGCTTATGGTAATCCACCTCCCGCAACTCATACAAGACCGCCGCATAGACTGCAAAATCCTCGATGAACCGACTGTAATAATTCAGGCTCCCCAAAAAGGATTGCATAGCCTTTAGGGATCGCGGGAAAGGCAGATTACTCAAGGACTCCAAATCCTTCGGGTTAGCCTCCAATCCGGCAATCGACACTTGATGACCCAGATAGGTCACCTTAGTCTTTCCCCAGAAACTCTTAACCACACTAATCGAAAGATTCCACTTTTCACACGTAATCATCAACTTCTCCACTTTGTCACACAGTAAATCCCAGGTAGTTGCCGTAACGAGAATGTCATCAATGTAAGACCGCCGCCCCAAAACTGAAGGTTTTGGGTCGGGGTCCGGGTCACCTTCGGCGAACACATCCCCGACCAGAGCCGGATCTTGATCCGCCTTGATCTTGAAGTGTCCGTACAGCGCGTTATCTATCAACCGTTGATAAATCTGCGGGGCATTCTTCAGACCGAACGGCATCCGGTTCCACTCGAACAACCCGAAATGCGTCACGAATGCAGAGATCTCCCGTGCACGATCGGTCATGGAGACCACCCAGAATCCACTGGCCATGTCCAATGAGCAATACCACAAACCTTTATCCAGGTCCTCCAGCAGGTCGTTTATCAGCGGCATCGGATAAATCATCAGCTTAGTCAGCCGGTTCACCAGCCGGTAATCGATGCACAACCTTATATCCACCCCATTCTTCTTAATAATAATTACAATGGGCGAAGCCCATGGCGAGGTGGACGGCTGAATTATCTTGGTGGCCAGCAAACCCTTGATAAGCTCTGACAGCTTTTCCCGATACTGGGGGCGACTCTTCGGCATCTCTGTGCGACCGGCTTGGCGCCTCCCACATCAATATCACATACCGCCCCATGGGCGGCCGGAGGAAGTGCGTTCCCTGGTCCGATCAACAGATGTCGTCTTTTCCATATAATATCCTTCAATCTCCTGATCTCCTCCGGGGTGTTCACGTCCGGGTCTCCCACTTGTAGATCGTCGATAGTGACCGCTGGGGGGCAAGGGGTCACCTCAGGTAACACCGCCATCTGCTCTTCCATGCCTTCAACGTATAGCTCGCCCCCTTCGTGAATGCAGACTTGATCGGCTTCGGCTGCTTCGGAATTCTGCTCGGCCGGCTGGGCCGATCCGCTTCCACTTCGGTCGTCACAACTGTCATCGGGGCTGACCGTATATGCAACTCTGCTTGGTCCTTTCTCCCGACCCTGTCGTTCGTCCGTCTCCCTCTGAGTGGGCAAAACCAGTTCCGCGATCGGGGCGTAGCTTCGATCAATACATTCGGCCGGATCCGGCGACGGCCGGCTCCGCGTCAATATTTTAGAAGGGGTCCGGTACTCGGGTTTATCCACCATCGGAGTCTGGTCCTCTTCTAATTCTTCCTCTTCGCTGACCAGATCGGTGGTTGCCTGAAAAGCCAAGTTTTGCCACTCGATATAGCGTCTTGAGCCAATAGTGACATAGCCCGGCCGGCGGGGCACTTTATTCTCGGCCAGCCACATTCCAACAATCACATCTTCATGCAAGGTGAGGGGCTTTTCAGAGAGGTTGGTCACGCTTATGAAGTTGAGGTGACCACCCCCTTTAACGAACGATGGTACCCAGCACTCGCCCCTTGTCAGCCATAACTTACTCCGCCGATCGTGTGGTCGTAATATTACTTCCACCGCTTTTCCCACTGGCACCGTTACAAACTGACCTAGCTTGAGGAACTGGACGTGGGCGCCATATAAGGGCCGCCGGCCGGCCAGCTGGATCTGTACCTCGTCCGGCAACGTCAATGTCCCATGCGATAAGTCCAGCCGTATACCGGCCGGGACCATAAAATCCATGCCCAAAATTGCATCCTGCCCGGCCAGCTTGCCTACCCAGGCGGTAAAGTAATATACCAACGACCCAGCTAACGTAATCTGGACTCTTGTCCTTCCTTGGGTCATGTATGAGCTTTCTCCAATGCCGATACATTCCTGCCGCTTCGTCTCGTCTATCTCACACCCCACCTTACGAGCAAAGGTGGTGTCTACGATAGACACTTCCGCGCCAGAGTCGAACAACATAGTAGCTTTCTGGTTATTGATCTTCCCATCCGCCTTGGCCTGCTTGAACCATTTATCCGGCGAGTGATACTTCCAATAACCTCGCGACTCGCCAGGTAACAAGTTCAATTCCATTCGCACTTCAGACCGGGAATACTCATCCGTCCGTATACTGCTCACCAGGAAGGGGTCAGCCGTACCGGCCGGGGACCGGGTGACGTAATCGTCAAACTTACATGTATTGTCGGTTATCCTTTGCTTTGCTTCTTGAATATCCTCTTTACCGACATATGCATAGATACTAACACTAGACCGCTCGGCTCGAACCAGATTCCAACCTGGCGAGCGATCTAGTTTAACATCTTTTCCGCTCCGGGCGGCAACATTCCAGCATGCTTGGTCGGGACGTACCACTTCTTCAACAGGTTGTAGAATTCTTCCATTGGGCACAGTCCCGCCTCATGCACCTCCCCGCAAGCTTTACACGTGAACAGACAGTGTTCCGCCGGGTGTCCCTTCCTCTCGCACTTCTTGCACGTCAGCCGCTTCCAGCAGCTCCGGTCGTCATGCTTGATGGACCCACAGTGGGTGCACTTGCGCCTGGGGTAATCCTGGTCAGCTCGAGCCGGAAAACTCTTCGACTGACCGGAACCGGCTGGCAGCCTGGACGGATGACTGGCTTCTGCCGAGAAAAAGTACCGATACTGTTCTTCCTCAGACTCGCCCCCAGATCGCTGATACTCCTCTTCCGAGCTAGTCGCGTCTGACTCTCGGGCGACCATGCGGCCGGCTCGGGCCGTCCTGGTAGATGGCGGCCGGCCTCCTTGCTCCACGTTAAATCGGGACTTGAAACGGCCGGTTCCAACTGCCGCCTTGGGGCCTTGCTTCTTCGCCCTTAGGTACGTGCGCAACGTCACTTCCAGCTCCGTCGTATTCTTCACCCGCATTAACGCCAGCTGGTTTGCCAGCTCCCGATCGTCCAACGTGCTGATGAAAAGTTCCACGTGTTCACAGGCAGCTTCCGACCGGCTGGTATCTTCTTTAACGGGAAAATCCGCTCTCATGCCAGCGACATTTAAACGATGGAGATACTCCAAGGGGGCCTCATCCGCTCGCTTCCTGGTGTGAAAATATTGTCGCGCCGCTGACATTCCAGCTCCGCAGTATTGTTCCTCGAACGCACCGGCCAATCCCCTCCAATTTCCTCGGGTTTCCCGGCTGAGCTGTTGGATCCAGTGTTTCGCTGGTCCCTTCATCAAATCCCCGAAGATCAGGCATTTCTCATAGTCCGACGTCCGGTCTCTGAGAAATGCCGACTTCGTCTTGCTCAACCATCCTCGGGCCTGGTCCTCGTCCGCGTCGCGTCCGGTGAAGTCTTTCAGCTCGGACGTGGCCGACATTCGCACCCTCGTGATCGCTCCCGAATCCGCGTCAAACGCTTGGGCCGAGGCCATATGGGCTCGGCGGGCCATCCCCAGATCCAAGTCATCCGGATCGTAATGGTACTTGGCCGACCTGACGGATTCCATATCCACGTCGCTGAGAGACAGCTTCCTGTTCGTTGACCGACGTCCGGTCCGGCGACCTGTCTGGCGGCTCGGCGGGGCGGCATGGGGTTCACTTTGCTTGGACTGCACCGACTCCATGTCTTCATCACTCGGCTCCCTCGCATAGTACTGGACTGGTCCGGGGGCCTGTGTTCCACGACGAGCAGGCTGGTCCGGTGACTTTGGACTGCCGCGGCTGGCGCTCAGCCGACGTTGCTCTTCCAAGTATCGCTCCATCATCGCCGAGAACATATTTTGCAGTGATCCGGCACCTGAGAGGCGACCTGGGGGGCAGCCGGGCTGCCAGATCGACATCCCATTTTGATCCGCCCATCCGCGTCTTCGTCTTCCTCCTTCGGTTCTGGATCCGCCGTCGCTGTCCGCCAGGCCTGTACGCTGTACTGGCCGGCGTTCTTCCGCTCGGGCGTACCCGGATCCTCACGTCCTCCAAGTCTCATGGCTGTCGCCACACGCGCTGCTCCCCTTGGGCCAAGCGTCATGCGGGTGATACCCACTGATGAATCAGATGAGTCTGCTTCCGAAGGGGCAGACTCGTACTGCGAAGAGCCCGAGTGTATCCCGGCTGGCTTGCTTGTCGCCGGCGGCGTGGACGGCGCCACTCCAGTCGTAGCTGTCATCTTCTTCGACGGCGGCGAGCAACCCACTAGCGGTACCAAGTGGTCGTGCAGGGCGCTGGACGCCTCCTTCAACTTGTCCATCTTCAGATCAAACAACTCGTTCGGATCAAACACGCCGGTGTTGATGCCGGCTTGTTTGAGTTGGTCGAATAGTCCTCTAATGAGGGACACGTGGCCGTCTGAGAGAGTTGGGGGAGAGACGGGACCTTTCAATCCGCCTATGATCTTCGGCCGTGTTATTTTCAGCACCTTATCCGTCCGCAAGAATTGCCCCAACTCGTGAAGATGGAAAGCACGCTCCAAGTCGATATCCGTCGATAGGCCGTCCTGCTTCTCTTCTTCCTCTTCGAAGCGCGGTTTGTCTTTGTAGGTCGGATAATCCAATACCTGCCAATCCGGTTTCTTTAGGGGTAGGGGGGCCAGATCGCGACTTGGTCCCGATCCGGCCGGCTTCCCACTCCGGTCGTATCCGACTCCCGCTTTTTCTTCCTTTATTTTTTCTTTTATATCCATAATATGCATTTGTTCGTTAGGATCATGGTCGGAACCATGATCCTTCCTCGGACTATGGCAACTTGCACCATAGTCCGATCCGGCTCCATCCGTGTAGCGGCCGGCACTGTAAGTAGTACCGTAATCCGCCCCCGGCGGAGCCTCTAGGGGAGTAACTTCTTCTTTAATGTCAACCTCGAGCTCCCCCAATCCGAGGCGACCATCGCATCCTTCCATCTTCAGCAGCACTGGGGGCGATATGCCTTCCCCCAATGCACCCGACGCAACATCGTCAACAAATTTGACAGGTTTAGGTCTTTCGCCCGCTAGGGACTCGCGGTGATATCCAGGGTCACCAAGAGATCCGGGCACGCGCACCATTGTGGTGTAGTCGCTCTCAGAAAATCTTCCTGAGACGCGAACACCCACGGGGGTCCCAGACGACTGACTACCGGAGGGGGTACTCCGTCCATCCGAGTCATGATCCGATCCGGCTTCCGGCCGGCTGGATCGGTCGCTTTCATCCGCTTGATCGCGACTGCTCGAATGTTGCATGTTAAAAGCTCACCTTGTGTACCCGTCAGTACTGGGTGGTTAGCTCTCTTGGTGGACCCTAGGGCGAAAAGTGTAAATCCGTCCAATAGGGAGATGAGGTGTAGGACTAGGGGTAGCTCCTGGGCGGAAATCGTCACCGGGGAGCTCGTCTGGCAATATACTTGAACTTTGTATAGTGCCGGCTGGGCCGAGAATAGTCGATCGGCCAGCTAAACCAATAAGACACTTGAAGTTTGTATAGTACCGGCTGGACCGAGAATAATCAATCGGCCAGCTAAACCAATAATAATGAAGGGCGAATCCAAATGTGTATGTAAGGTAGATATAACTCCACACTCTTCCACAGAAGGCCAAAATGTCACCACTTCCCAATACTTAATACCGTGTTCAAAACACGGGCGACTTGAGGTGAGTATACGAAGTCGCCGCGACTCCCGGTCAGGGGACTTCCGGTGGGTTAACTTAACCTTCCCCGGGCAAACCAATAACAGCAAGAGGGGACCTTGTTAGCCCTCTGCCGTGAACCAATAAAAGCGACTTGTGTCTAAGAAAGCGAAACGTATACTGATTTATCCTATGTCCAATACTCCCTTTGTGTAACCTACCTCAAATAACACGTCTGACCAGTCATGTACCTTACCCAACGCAACCTGGCTAACTCCGACTCTGTGTACCGGTACGGCCGGTACACCAACCCCAAATGGTACCAGTCCGAATGGTACATTGTACCCGGCCGGCTCGGCCGGATAGCCACCCATCCACACCTCTCGGCCGCTGACGCTAGCAATCCCTTGGCAGCCTTTCCTACGATCCCGGTGCTTACTCCTTCCACTAGAACAATCCTCTTCCTTCAGGCTCCCTTCATTCCATCCTCACGAACAGTCCGCCATCTTGGCCGTCAAACCTCCATAGTCCTTCCGTCTGCTCAGCCCGCTTATCCGGCTATCCCCGCCCCTTGTCAGGTCCGCCGACTTGGTCCCCAGCCAGGCACCGCCCGACCGCTCACAGGTGTGCCTGGCAGTCCCAAATTGCATCTTATTACTGGCCGGTCTGGGCATCCGGCTTAGGGTGGCATTTCAGCCAATCCGATGCGGGCATCCATCATCATTAGTCCGTTAACTTCTGGAGCACTTCACCACATCGTCCTCGATCTTGACGACAAGTTCGATGTCATCTTGGGCATCCCTTGGATGTCCAAGCATCAACCAACGATCGACTGGGTTAACCTGTCGATCGACTGCGGCGGTCTCACAGGATCTGATCACCCTGTGAGTAATCCGGCTGTATCTAATGATACAACCGCAGACTCAGACAGTCTGGTGGGTAGCGATGGCATCACCAGATCTGATCCGACTATGTCAGCGGATGGTACACCCGCTGACCAAAGTCCAGAGGGACTTACACACGCAACGAACGAGTCGTTGCGTGTCAGTAATGTGTGCAACACGGGCGCAAAGCACTCCCGCATTGAAGTCACTACTACGACCGATGACGTTCGTGGTATAGAGAATGCGCACGCGGTGGGAAACACCCACCGTGAAAAGAACGAAACCGTCACGGAAGCAAATGACTTCCGTGTCGGAAATATAAAACTCAAGACCGAAAGCAGTCGTGAGTGCATGAGCATCATGGTAGACAGTGGTCACCATGAAGAGAAGGCCTTGTGCACGAGTGATAATCACCGTGCAACAGATCAGGCGACAGATCAGACGAGTGCGTCTGATCTCGCAGCTGTGTCCGTCGAGACGATCAACGTCTTGACGCAGACAGATACTGGATAATCTACCCACTCTCTCACACTTGACAACCCTCCGAACTTAAGTTCAGAGGTGATGGCCCTTCCATCCTATAGCTGGAAGAAGTCCGTAAAGAACTTGCGAAATGATCAGATCGAACAGATCTGCGTCATTGTCGCATCTGATGAGGTTGTGGATATTCGTGAACGAATATCCACTTTGCAATTAGAAGGCATTGGGAACGCTGGGAACGAACTCGTTCCCAACGAACAAACCAAAGTTCAGCGCTTTGAAGCGCAGAGCTGGGAGTCGCTTAAGGCGACTTCTCCGTACTACGAGGTACTTTGGGAATGCGCTGACGTATTCCCAGAAGAAGTACCTTGCGAGCTCCCTAAGGATAAGGGAACTAGGCACGAGTATGATCTCGTGCCTGGCACGAAGTACTGTGCCACGCGGTAATGGCCATTGCCGCGTGACCAGGTCAAAGCAATTCTTTGAAACTCGTTGCAAGGCGGGACATGTGCGGAAGCCTACCTTACCGCACTCCAGTCCCACCTTTTGCGTAAATAAATCCGCCGGTGGGTGGAGGATCGTTCATGCTTTCAATAAGCTGAACGCAGCCACGGTACCGGCGCAGACGCCGATACCGCGGAATAATGTCATCATAGATGGCATGAGCGGGAGCACTGTGTTCAGTGCTCTCGATTTGAGGAATGGGTTTTACCAAATCCTCATTCGTGAGAAGGATATCCCTCTCACAGCTGTAAGTACTCCAAGCGGTATGCTATTGGAGTGGCTTGTTATGCCACAGGGGCTTCGAAATGCCCCTGCCACTTTCAATAGATGCGTCACGCATCTATTGCGCCCGGTGCGAGAATTCGCACCGAGCTCCTTCGACGACATGTTCATCCATAGTAAGGCTGAACATGGTAAGACTGATGTAGATGTTCATAAAGAACATCTACGTCAGGTACTAGAGCTTATGCGCAAGCACAAGCTCTATGCAAATTTGAAGAAGTGCACCTTTGGTGCACCTGAGATACCCGTTCTTGGCTGCTTTGTAGGCAAGAACGGAGTGCGCCCCGATCCAGAAAAGATCAGGGTGATCGTTGAATGGCCTACGCCAAACGACGTCAAGGAACTTCGAAAGTTCCTTGGGTTGGCGACATACTTGCACAAATATTCGTGCAATTATGCCGGTTTAATCCGACCTCTTTCTCAATTAC
>MIQA02017631.1:0-28415 GCA_001887855.2 Sclerospora graminicola | reverse complement strand
CACCGGTTGAGTCAGCCTTTACTGATTTCTCAATTCCTCACGTTTTCCGATTCCCTGTGATCCAATGATCATTTCCGTCTTGAGGCGGCACTTCGGATTTCTCCTTTACCTCCTCTGATTCTTCCTGAGGCCAAGATTGCCCGGCCGTGTCGACCTCCTCCGGGGCCGTCTGAGTGGCCTCTGTTTCCTCCGACGACCCCTGTTCCAAGCCCGTCACCTTATCCTTGAGTCGTCTCTTTTCCTGACGCTCATCCTGTTGCCGACAATTCTGTCGGACTTCCTCTCGCAGGGCCTCCATGCTTGCAAATATAGGTTCAGGTGAGTCGATCATCTCAACTTCTTTAACTGTAACTGCTAAACAATTGTTTTCCTTTATTTGTTCTGTAGACAACTTGCATCCACGCATTTGGTGCCCTGCTCCCCCGCACCGCATGCAGTGGATTCGCCCTCTAGTGGTCGGGTGTTCTAGTAATAACACCGTCCCGCACCACATTACCCTTTCGATGCCCCTGAGTTTCGCGGGACACCCGCTTGCATCTACCACTATCTCCCAGTCAAGTGACGTGGAAGATAGTGGACTACCTTGATCCAGTTCCTCGAACCGGAATTCTGCCGGGATGATCGTCTGCAGATAACCATGTAGTTTCATGATGTCCACATTACGCGTGACATTCCGCACAATGATGATATATTCAGGGTGAAACCCCATTCCTGTTCCATTCCCGGCAATTTTTCTGTCCCAGACTTTCTCCGCTTCTGGCTCTTTTTCGTGCAAATTGCGAAGACCATGCACTTGCTTGTGGTATGGGACTGTGACCCCCGCATACCTCTTCGCTATTTCTTGTGTTAAAAAGTATACACGCAGCGTATGTTCCGATTGGTTATAGCTGATGGACTTCACTTTGGACAACATTTCCCAGAGTTTGCCATTAACCATTCCCCGTGCCGTAGCAGCTGTAGATATGCTTTCTTGTATACTTTTGGTGCTTTGAAAAGCTGTCTTGATAGCCTGTTCGCCGCGTAAATCCATCACCAGACAACCTTCAACTCTTACTCTTATAGTTAGCACTAATCTTAATCGATCCACTGACGTCATTATTTGTCTTAAAAATTGTGGGAGTATTCTCGCTAAAATGGTCCCTTCCGCTAATCCTTGGACAATGATCCATTCTTCCGGAGTACCATCACAAAAAAAATTCTTGTCCTTTCCGGTCCATTCTCTTTCACATACTTTTCGGAGAGTTGCCGCTCTCTCTGTCGAGTAAATCGCTGGATTGAACAAGTAATCCCCAGATCCGTTAGGGATAGATTGAACGACTGGCGCATTACCGGTCACCTTATTTAACCATCCCTTTAATACACTTTCACCTTGAACGGCCATTTCTACTTGGCAACTGCCAACCATCCGTGCCAAAACATGTTCTAAGGGTTGTTTACTTCGTACAGCCATTGAACATGCCGCTGCTGTTTTGTTCTTCCATACCTTCCAATCCATTGAGTGTTTGATTTTTACTAATTCGAACAGGTCGAGGAGTCGTTCCAGCTCCCCTTGTTTAAGCTCTGGCCATTTCCGGTTCAACGGCTTCTTACCCACTTGTGCCCCTTTCGTGCGTACTGAATTCCGCTTAGTTGTCCCCTTGATTGACCCCCCTTTATGGGAAAAAGGAGTTTGAACAGTTGTTGGACTACGTCTAGCCAAGTTTGTAGACGTGGTCTAACCTGATCTGCGTCCGTTAGTGCTCGAGCAAGCACCTGCGCCAAATCGTCGGGAGTGTTCTTTTGGCCCTTTTTCTTCTGACACCAACTCTGTACTGGAGTCATTCTGATCGGATACCACTCCCTGTGTCGTCTGAGCAGAGCGTTCCTTGTTTCCTTGTTCCACAGGACTATCCTCCTGCGTATGAACGACCAACACGCCGTTTTCTTCACTGCGTTCTACTGAAAGGCCTTCTTCTTCCTTGCTTTCGGTTTCTTCCGGAGATCCCTCCATTGTAACGTCCGCGTCCGATGCCTGCGACTCCGCAACAACTTCATCTATCTCTGGGATATTCTCCTTTTCCCCTCCGTCTGTTGCGAGCTCAGCCCCCCTTGTCTCGCCCATTTCCGGTTGCGCCTCCGCCTCCCCCTTACTAGGTTTATCCGGCGGCTTTCGCACTTCATTCGGGTTGATACCCGACAATGTCATATCTCGAGCCTATTCGCTTAAGGTTTCTTGGTAGTTCGGAACCTTGCCTTGTCTGGCAAGCTGGGTCTATTCGACAAATTCGGAACAACGCTGGGCAAAAGAATCTATCAAGTACACATGGGACAGAAACAGCGATCCCCGTCTTTGTCCATCACCCATATCAGTTGACCAATTTTTGTTTGAAAAGTCGACTATAGATTCCACGAAATTCATAAATAAAAGTGACACTTCATGTCTACCTCATTTCGCAGCTTATGCAATCATTTCTATTTTCACTGGCCACCCAACAAATGACGCTCTTCCTTTTGCTTTTGGCGGGCGTCTTCACGACGCTGGTAACGGAATCTTTGACCACTGAAACTGTCCATACAGTCGACTTTACTCAAGAGCAGAGTGACGTGATCGATGAAGTGCCATCCGACTGGCCATCGTTGCGATTTCAATTCAAACTCAAACGCAGTTCAATGCGTCTCTATAGACACTCGGAATTTAGCGTGTTTGCCAACCCCGTCATCTCGGAAGATGAATCCAGTGTTCATTACGACATTTTTGCTTCGTTTGATGACGGAATCATGGCATCCAACTATACGCTTGTGAATGGAGTCGCGTATTTACAGACCGCCCCGTTGCAAGTTGATTCCGACACGCCTCCATCCGTCCAACGTCTCCGTCCGGAAGTGAGCGATTTTTTACCAGTCGATTCGATCGTATCCGCTCTAATGGATGCCACACGTGTGTCGAAACTCTCTGGAATTATCATCGATTGTAATGACGGAGAGGTTTATAAAGTATCGGTGAGAGCTATTGATTTCGCTTTGTGTGCTTTGTGGAATACGAGCTTTACGATGTACGGAAGTGATTTAGACATCAAAGTGGAGTATCTTGATCGTCACGTGAATATTGTGGCCCCAGTGCTTACTGATGGCGATGGTGAGATGTCGATCGAGTTGTCACCAAGCCCAGTTACACCAATTGGAAAAGCACTACTCACTGGGAAGAAAGTCTTTTTGGGCAGTAGAAGACTGAGTAAAGCAGCCGAATTCTCCCTTGATGACGACACGACGTGCTCATGTAAGTCGACCCAACGTCCCTGTATTTTCATCCACGGACTGGGAGTAAAAGGAGAAACACCAAATAATCAAAAGTCGTTGCCGTATTGGGGAAACATCACCAATCATGCCCCGTGCTGCTCGTCAATCAAATACGCACATCTGGATACGGTCAATCATTCGTGGCTGGAAACAGCGCAACAGCAAAAAGTGTGTGACCGCATTCTTGCAGTAAGCAAGAGCAGTTTGAATGCCACTATCCGTAACACAATCGTTATCACTCATTCGATGGGTAGCCTCATTTTTGCTGGAGCGATAGCACAGAAGATATGTAAGTTACACTCGAGTTCGACTTGGATCAGCACGGCTGCCCCTCTGCTAGGAAGCATGGGCTCTGATTATGCCCAGCAAATATGCATCGGACATGCCAATATTGTGGTAGAAACAGTCGCTGAGTTTGAACATCGATGCCCAGTAAATGCTGCTACCAAGTCGTTGGCGTATCAGAATGGATCTTACAGTTTTCCGCGTCTAAACAAAGCATATAAAATCGTGCAAGAGGTGTATCGGAAGCATGTCTCTGCTGTCATGTGCAGTGAAAGTTACTCAGGAATTCTCACATCGTATCAAGCAAGTTTCTGGCTCCTTGCCCACTTCATTCCTCACAAATCGAAACAAAATGATGGCACGGTTGAATTTCAGAGCTGTGCAATGGGGCTTCCGTTGTCAAAGTTTGGTGACACGTACAAATCGCGCTTCTACCGCACTAAGCTGAATCATTATGACATGCAATTCAAAGGTGGTGATGCATTTCTAAATCAGGCAAAGATGCCTGTCAAGTGGTTTGAATGTCTACTATAGTCACATTTAATTACAATTTTGTGCTAAGCTTACCTGACAACCCTGCATGTGTATTTTGTTTTCTAAGCCCAAAATCTATGTCTTTTCGACTCTAAAATTATTCATATCTCATTGCTTAATTGGAAAAGGAAATCTCCAGTCTGAGGCAAATTCCAAATTTATTTGGCGTCGCTCAAACCTTTTAATGGTTTTAATATATCCGTCAGTTTTCAAACCGAGCCAACTAATTTTGTTAGACATGCAAAGCGATACGCCTGTACGTCTCATTAAATCAATTTATGCAGACTATATAGCTTGCACGGTACATGCCAAAGCGATTTCTACAGGGTATTCGCAATCTCTCATCTTCCTCACGAATAGTGGACCAATCGCGCAGATTAGCGTGTGAAATTACTAGGCACCGCACGACATTCACATACAAAATTTTCTCAGTCTCATGAAGGGGTACAGCGATAACTGACCTGGCTGAGCGTATCATGAAGATGTTGGATCCTTCAAATACATCAACTACGGCAGCACTGACTGTATACGTGTCGGAGGCGCCAATAACCCGTAAAAGGGTCAAATTAACGATGGGTAAGGGAAATGGGTGCGGGTTAAAACCTTCTTGGGTGCGTTTTAGACTTGTCTTTTTTTCTTTCAGGGTACCTGTATAGGCACAAAAAATCCATTAAAAAATGGCGCGTATTTGCGTTTTTAAACGCAAAGCACTACATGTAAGCAGTGTGATTCACAGGCTGCTAAAAATGAGATGTTTCACCTCATACCTGTTTGAGGGCTTCCCGCAACTTAAAATGAGGCAGTTATTTGCCCATACTGAATCTCATATATGAGCAGCACGAGAACGTAAGGTGTACCATTTTGTTGGTACGGGTGTGCTTAATAACCTTAATTGTTGTCTGACACGTTATAGCAGACGTCCGATACGAAAAGAAGATCTACAGCTTGCGTAGAGATACCTCTCGGATCACTAGGAGTCTCGCGATGTGGGCACGCTACTATTTTTATTGTAGTTAAGTTAGTTAAATAGTGAAGCGTATATGAGACATTTTGTAGCACAATCCATTTTTAGCGCCTGGTTATGCGGCGCGTGGATGATATACACTGCGGCTCATAATTCGTGAAACAAAAGTAAAATTGAGATTTCTCGGCCGCTACTAGGCCGATTTAGCTACTGTTTAGATATGTTGTAGAGAAAGTAGAGAGAAAGACGAGGTATGTGTAATTAATCGCGATTTCGAGACCGTTCGACGCGCTTACATACAAGGGCCTGTTTGGGCACCGGCTCATAAATGATGAAACAAAATCCATACAATTTTTAAGTCAAATAATGAAGGTATTATTTTTTAGAGTGATGGTCACTATTTATTGACTGAATTTTAGTATATGATTCGCCGTGGTCTCTTGACACCCGAAGAACGCGGGCGCATTCGCGGCCTATGTGAGGCCGGCCTTGTCTAGTTCGCTGTGCGTCTGAATAGAGTCGAGCACAGACAGGTTCTTTACATTTTTGTCTTCTTGGAGAGCTTTAACGAACGAGTATTGAAGCACCTCTTTATTCGTCTAAGTATTCTGGCTTGCTTCTAATTTATCTTTACGCCCGATACCTCGCGCACAGATACCTGCTTTATGCCCTGTCTTCTTGAAACAATTCTCATTACTCGTTTCTTAGGTATTACGGCTTTACATCTACCGGTACATTGTGCTTTGCATAGGCCGGCCTCAGTAAGGCCGGCCTCACATAGGCCGCGAATGCGCCCGCGTTCTTCGGGGGTCAAGAGACCACGGCGAATCATATACTAAAATTCAGTCAATAAATAGTGACCATCACTCTAAAAAATAATACATTCATTATTTGACTTAAAAATTGTATGGTTTTTGTTTCATCATTTATGAGCCGGAGCCCAAACAGGCCCTTGTATGTAAGCGCGTCGAACGGTCTCGAAATCGCGATTAATTACACATACCTCGTCTTTCTCTCTACTTTCTGTACAACATATCTAAACAGTAGCTAAATCGGCCTAGTAGCGGCCGAGAAATCTCAATTTTACTTTTGTTTCACGAATTATGAGCCGCAGTGTACTCTAAAGTATATCTTATAGACGACGATATCTTAAAGGCGACGCTCCTATATTTGAAGCAGTTACAAGGCGCATGATATTTTCACACTAGAAGGGTTGTCAAAAATTGGACCAGTGATTGTCGCTAAATCAATACTAACTTACTTGTACATATTAGCTACGAGGGATGGCATCAAACTTGGCAGACGAAGGATAAAGTGAATCCATTCCCCAATGACCACCGCACTCCTACAGACCTAGCGTATGCTGTGGCTCGATGGTTTGCTATTGGTGGTGCTTCACATAATTATTATGTGAGTCGTCTCTACCTGAAGGTGACGTCCTGTGAAACAAATAGTATAGTTAGTATAGTGGGTCCCAAAATTTAGACCCGATTTTCAAAAGTAAGCAAAAATATCTTATAGGCGACGCGCTTATATTTGAAGCAATTCGGTGTCATGTACCCATCGTCAATAAGATATACTTTAGGGGGCGTCTGTGGTGGAGCCGATTCCCAAATCCATGACCGAAGTCTTGGGCGGAATCCGGATACCCACTGGCCCGGACGACCAACTATCGGAGGGGGTACTCCGTTGATCCTGATCAGCATCAGAATCAGATGAATCACCATTATGGTGACTGATCTGATCCTCCCGGTCATCTGGCCGGTCTTCATGCGCGTCAGGATCTATGTTTATCTTCATCTCACCTTGTGTACCCGTTGATCGGGGGTGGTTACACTCACTTAGGTGGACTCGGTGACGAAAACGATGATCTTGATCAGGTCGGAGGGGATGACCTTCTCGAGACGGGGGGTGTCCTCGGGTGGAAATCTTCACCGGAGAACGGGTTGGGGTCGATACTTATTCAGTATCTAGGCACTGATCAGGAAAGTTCGTCTGATCAGGCCAGCCAATGAGAGAGAGATAATAAGAAACCAAGAAAACGCGATCAAACCACGATCTTCCACAGTAATCCACAAACGTTATCTCCACAAAACCTTTTCCAATATTATTGACGTGTTCCAAACACGTGTGCGTTGAGGGTGAGGTTCGATCACCTAAACAAACCCGTCGGGGGTCTTCCGGTAAGCCAAAATGCGTCTAAGCGCGTCTTAACCGGGAATTAGTTGAGCAAGAGGGGACTAGTCAACCCTGTGCTCCCAATGACCGCAACACGTGGCGGAGCGACTCTTTGCTTAGGGGGAAAATCAAAACCTGTTATTATATATGCAATGTCCTATACCTAGTGTACCATACACCAACTCATGCCTGATTTATACTTCGAACCTATTCACTTCGTCGCACGGTTGCATAGCACCACCTTGCCCATCCTAGCTGCACCTTCAAGCTGATCTGTGCCACTTCTGCCCTGATCACGACCAGACTCCTATAGCGATCTTCAACCATCCCGATCTTCGATAAACAACTTGGAAACCACTTGAGATCTGCCCTTCTGACACTTGTTCACTTCATATCCAGCCCGACTTAATAGAGAACTTTACTTGCCTTCGCGTCTGGACGCCGGTTTGAGGCTGATCAGCCCCGATCACGATCGGCATAGCGATCAGCCGAGTGATCAGGCAGTGATCAGGGCGATCAGCCCTTGATCACCTCGGAAACTCTCTGGGTCACCATCACAACGACTTTATTCACCTGTCCAGCCATACTTCCGACCTTCATATCCCGTTGGGGCAACCATATCACACCGATCACGGCTGATCGGGCCTAATCGGGCCTTGTCACGTCATCCTCGGACAAATCCATCGGTCATCGTCACTCACACAACTCGCCATTCCACGTGCCCCATTTCATTCCACATCTGATCTTCATATCTTGGGCATAATCGGTTGACTCGGCCGATCGGGACGAAACTTCGTGTCATGATCAACTTCAACAACTACACCGTTCATAGATCGGCTAGATGGCTGTCCCTGACACGTCATGTCAACAGTTGCTCAACTCGTTTTACATCCACGGGACTTCCACTTAGTAATTGTGATAACGATCATGATCGTGATCTCCGCCGTTCCAACAGTGTCTGGGACTGGGCGTAATGACAGTACTGGGCTGATTTCTTCACATCGTGAATACCCGTTATCCGCCACCTTTTCATCGTAACTGTGATCGGCCTTTCCCACCCATCAGCCGTCATATGTTGATGGGTGTTCCATCGTCACCAATCAACGGCCATGTGTGGTCCACTTCATTCTCAACATTTTCTGATCGCTTTACCACACGTCCCCAAAACCATAGACTCACCCCCAAATTACAGTAGAACCCATATTAGCTACGAAAAAACGGGCGGGGCTATTCCGTACCATGCTTTTTACTATTCCGTACCCCAAGATCGTGGAAATTTTTTATTTGCCTTTATTGGTCATAATAAAAGCATTTACAGATTAATTGTTGGAGTGAAAATCCCAGGCACGCCATGCCGCCATCGAATCAGTCGTTGTCGTAGTTGTAGCTGGTCGAGATACTTCCATGGTGGTGAGCTTTTAAGGGCAGAATCTCGAGGACGTAGAGGGGCGGCCAGGCAGATAGATAGAGAGAGAGCGACTCAGAACGTTTGACGAAACGACTGCCGGACAGGCGCCACCCACTCTACGTCTTTAAAAGGACGTCTTGGAAACAGGTGGGGGTGAGATGTCAGCAAGAAGAAGAAGAAGAGATTGCAAAAAGGACAAGAGACGATAGAGGTTAACTCATCATAATTGCTCTAAACTGATTAAGAACGTGACAATTGCCAAGGCCTTTGGAGCTAGAGCGCGAACTAGACATGTCTGTTTACGACTTGCTGTGGTGTTACCAAGTTCGTTTCATTCTGTTTTTACGAGCGATTTCTTTACTGGAAAGCATGGAAACCTCTTGAGATCCTTGATCGCGTCCATTGCCGCCTTCCCTTTGAGAAACTCGTTGTTTGGTGCTAACCAGTCATCTTGTAACAGACCTTCTGTGAAGTGACCAAACGTATCGGTAGGATTGTATTGATACGCACTCTCGGGGTTTAACGACCACATATAAGTGTGGTGAAGCGATCGGGAAATATTGGGACTGAAGTGGACCACACATGGCCGTTGATTGGTGACGATAGAACACCCATCAACATATGACGGTTGATGGGTGGGAAAAGGTCGATCACGATCAAGAAGAAAAGGTGGTGGCCAACGGATATTTACGACGTGGAAGAATCAGCCAAATATGGTCGTTACGCCTAGTCCCAGGCACTGGCAGAATGATGGAGATCACGATCACGATGGTTGTCACAGTCACTAAGTGGAGTTCTCGTGGATATAATAAGAAATAGTGATTGTTGACATGGCATACCAAGGACAGGTAACCAGCCGATCTCCGAATGGTATATTGATGGAAACTGGCTATGATACAAAGTTACAGCCTGATCGGCTTGTCATGCCCGGAGAAGGAAGATCAAACGATGAATGAAGATCGGGCAGGTGGATTAACAGGTTGTATGAGTGATGTGAACCTTTGGTTGGTCCGAAGATGATGTGGCGAGGCCTGATCAGCCGAGATCAGTGTGGTATGGTTGTCTTGACGGTGTATTAAGATCGGAAGCATGGTTTGGAAGATGAATTGAGTCGTGACGATGATGACCCAGGGCGTTCCCGAGGTGATCAAGGGCTGATCAGCCTGATCACCACCTGATCACTTGGTCGATCACTATGGCGATCGTGATCAGGGCCGATCAGCCTCTGATCAGCGTTGATAAGCAAGGGCAAGTGAATTCTCGATGTGGTCGGACTATATATGAAGTGAACAAGTGCCGAAGAGCAGGTCTCAAGTGGTTTCAAGGTCGTTTGTTGAAGATCAGGATGGGTTGAAGATCTTCTGAAGAGTCGGGTCATGATCGGGGCAGAATCGGTACAGGTCAGCTTGAAGGTGCAGCCAGGATGGGCAAGGGAGTGTTACGCAACCGTGCGACGAAGTAAATAGGTTCGAAGTAAAGGTCAGGCATGAGTTGAGGTATGGTACACAGGTATAGGACTTTGCATATATAATAACAGGTTTAGATTTTCCCCCTAAAGCAAAGAGTCGCTCCGCCACGTGTGCGGTCATTGGGAGCACAGGGTTGATTAGTCCCCTCTTGCTCATCTATTTCCCGGTTAAGACGCGCTAAGACGCATTTTGGCTTACCGGAAGACCCCCGACGGGTTTGTCTTAGGTGATCTAACCTCACCCGCAACGCGCACGTGTTTGGAACACGTTAATAATATTGGTAAAGGTTTTGTGGAGATAACGTTTGTGGATTACTGTGGAAGATCGTGGATTGATCGCATTTTCTTGGTTTCGTTATATCTCTCTCTCATTGGCTGGCCTGATCAGACGAACTTTCCTGATCAGTGCCTAGATACTGAATAAGTGTCGACCCCAACCCGTTCTCCGGTGAAGATTTCCACCCGAGGACACCCCCCGTCTCGAGAAGGTCAAACCCTCCGACCTGATCAAGATCATCCTTTTCGTCACCGAGTCCACCTAAGTGAGTGTAATCAGCCCCGATCGACGGGTACACAAGGTGAGATGAAGTTAAACATAGATCCTGACGAGCATGAAGACCGGCCAGATGACCGGGAGGATCAGATCAGTCACCACAGTGGTGATTCATCTGATTCCGATGCTGATCAGGATCGACGGAGTACCCCCTCCGATAGTTGGTCGTCCGGGCCAGTGGGTATCCGGATTCCACCCACGACTTCGGTCATGGATTTGGAAATCGGCTCCACCACAATGGTGCGCGTGCCCGGATCACTTGGTGACTCAGGATATCACCGTGATTCCTTTGATGATGAAAAAGATGTGAAAATCAAAGTGGAGGAAACTTTTTCGGGTGTATTGGAGGAAGGCGTATCGCCTCCGATGCTGTCCATTTCTAAAGGAAGCGATGATCGACCTGGTCTGGTGGAGTGCCAGGTCGAGATTAAAGATGAAATAACTCCCCACATGGCCCCGATCGGGGCCGATCTGGGTTATAGTAAAGTTGACTATAACCCAGGAAAGGATCGAGGTGTTAACCTTGATCCTATGCATAAGAAGAAAATGGAAAAAGACAGAAAAAACATGGGGGCGGATCATTGCGATCCACCTAAAAAATATGTGAAACCTAAACCGAAGATCTTCGAGGAAGACGAAGAGAAGATCGAACCAGCCGAGAAGACCACTGTCTAAGATGTGGAACGACTGTTCTATCTTCGAGAGTTTCACAAGTTCCTGGTTACCAACCCAGTGATGAAGATCATCAAGCCTAAGATCATCCGGAAGCTGGAAGGTCGAGCGACCCGGCCGGTGATCACAGGCAGTCAACTTGATCTGATCAGAAACCTCTTGGCGCAGATCGACGAGGTTGGCTTCACTACTGGTGCCTTCGACGCGAATATGCTATTCGATCTGGATCAAGAGACGATCAGAGAAGCTATGATCACCCTGTATGATCATCTTGCCTCGTTACTAGGGGCGAACCCAGTGGTTCAGTCGCCGATCGCGGATCCTTCGCACCGATCACAGTTGGTTGAGTATCCTATGGATATCGAGTCGATCTATCAATCGTCATCACAATCTGGAGCGGCATCCACCGACTCCTCGGTTGGGATCACACGTATGACGTTGGGCCCGAAAGGGATCCAGCAGATCGACCCCAAGACCGAGTCGCGGAACAGGAAGAGAAAGCCTGAACCTGGTAGAGTCGGATCGGATGATAGTTTTGAAGATGCTCAGGAAGTGCCACAGGCCAATCCGACCTCCAACACTGGTCATACCAACATGCCGGAGGTCCCAGAGCAATTAAAAGCCATGTTCGCGACAATGATGAACCGATTTGCGGGTGATCAATATGGATTGCCTCAGTACACACCTGGGCAAGGACAACCATGGCGATCGGCACCGAATATGAATCAGTCTGCTGAGAAATCGGTCAAGAGACCCGTGGATGTGGAAATGGAATCAGTCCGATCAGCCGGAATCGTTCGTTGGATATGCCAGGCCGATCACCAGGACCGATTTCACCGATCACCCCCGCGGAGTGATGTGGACATGGAGTCAGAGGGCGAGATCAGCCAACATTTCGATCCAGATGATCTGTACATTGAGATGCCTCGTAGAGCGAATATGGCCTCCGCGCAGGCATTTGACAGTGAATCAGGAACGATCACCCGAGTACGAATGTCTGCGATCTCGGAATTGAAGGATTTCACTGGCAAAGATATGGATGACGATCAGGCCAGAGGTTGGTTAAGCCGGACTAAGTCAGCTTTTCTGAGGGGCAAGACACCGGAAGCTGAAAGATGCCTGATCATCGCTGATGTAATGAAAGGCCCGGCCAAGAACTGGCTTAAACAGCTAAGTCGTGAAGTGCGTCTGAAGTGGCCTCGGTTGTGTGAAGAGTTTGAAGAACAATATTGTAACTCGGGGGTGTCTGTCGCTAGACAGTACTACCACATGAAGAAAAGATCCGACGAGACGCCGATCGAGTACTTACATCGGTTGAATGTTGCTGATCTACGCGCGAAAATGCCGATCAAGGACCCACGACACCCGGACATAGCCCGTGAACATGTCGAGCATTTCATTGGGACTCTGGATAATCGCGATCTGGCTGATCAGCTAACCCTGCTCCGTATAAAGGACTCAGAACAACTGGAACTGACTCTAAGGACGTTGCAACGGGCCAAGAGTCGACAGCCTAAGGTCGAGGTAGGATCGAACCGGTACCGGTCCAAGCCACACCCTGATCAAGGCAAGATACCGGCAGCCCGACCAGCCAGAGCGATTCGCGTGATCGCGAAGGAATCAGACAGTTCAAGCTCTGAAGAGGAAAGTGGTCAGTCGGGTCTGAGCTCGGACGAGGAACAATACCGTCATGTATTTACGACGGAGCCAATGTATCGCCCGAGATCATCGACTAATGGTGTGGACGGACGGAAACCTGGTGGTATTCAACCTGATCAGGACCGATCTCGTAAGAAATGTGTGCATTGTGGGTCGACCAAACATGGAGATCGTGATTGTTGGAAAGAATTACGTGTGGAAAATGTGATCGTAAAGGTCACCCTTCTGATCACTGTTTTTTCGTGTGCAAGACCTGTGGGAAGCTCCATGACGCCGGCGCCTGCCCTATCGAAGAATTCTTTAATCTGATGCGCAAGTGGTATGTGCGACTAAACATGCTGGTATGCTCCCACCAGATGTTGAGAAGATGTTAAACTAGATCGCTCGCCAGGTTGGAATCTGGTTCGAGCCGAGCGATCTATGTTCTGCATTTATGCATATGTCGGTAGCGGAGATAAATTTGAGGAAAAGAAGATAACCGACAATACTTGTTCTAATTCAAATTGCATCGATCGGTGTCCGATCTACAGTCTCAGAGTGGATGAATATTCCCGATCGGACGTGATCATGGAGTTGGATCTACTGCCCGGTGAATCCCGTGGATACTGGAAGTATCACTCTCCCGACAAGTGGTTTAAACAAGCTAAAGCTAATGGAAAGGTCAACAATGAGAAAGCCACTATTTTATTTGACTCTGGGGCGGAAGTCTCGATCATCGACTCCACCTTTGCTCGTAAGGTGGGATGTCGTATAGACAGTACCCAGAGGCAAGAATGTGTTGGGATTGGCGAGAGTTCATATATGACGGAAGGACGATCACGTGTGAAGATCACCCTGGCAGGATCCCTAGTCTACTATTTTAATGCTTGGGTTGGACGGCTAGCCGGTCAGGACGCGATATTGGGGATGGATTTTATGGTACCCGCTGGTATACGACTTGACCTATCTCATGGAACCCTGACTCTGCCGGATGAAGTGCAGATTCAGTTATCTGGCCGACGGCCTTTGTATGGTACTCATGTGCGGATGTTAAAGATGGGCCAGTACGAGAACATTGGGGTGTCCCGATCAGTCGATGTCATGATTCGGTCGAGTGATCGGCAACAGAAATTGTGGCTGACCCGTGGTGAACGATGGGTACCAACGTTCGTTAACGGTATCGGCCGATCAAGCTATATCAGGGTCACAAATATATCCGATCAGCCGCTGATCATCCACGAAGACATGATCTTAGGGATGTGGTTACTGAAGGGAAAGTACCCCGACAGATCGGATATGTTTCAGTGGGATCACGAAGATACATTGAATGGCAGAATCTGGCTTATCAAGCCACCACGGACATGGTCAGTGACGAAGATTTAGAGGATGAAGATACCTCACCTATGGTCGAGAAGCCGGAGTATTCTACGCCGACCAAGCTGCTGATCAGGAGGCCATCGATCGAAGCGACAGGGGAAGGCCGGGCCAAAGAAGGTCCACAGATATTGAGTATAATTAGGCCCGGCTCACCGAAAACAACGGACCCAGCTAGCGGAAAAGACAATGAAGAGTCCAAGCATGATCATGAGGAAGAAAAGGAGGATGAACCAGCTGAATTCATTACAGAGGAGGGTGAATCCGAAGTAAACCATCAGTCGAGTGACGCACAAGGGGCGATCCAAGGCGATGCCGATCAGGAAAAGGTAGATCAGGTGGACGAGCAAGTGTGTATACACGAAGGCGGCGATCAGTATATCGAAGGTATCGAGAAGCAGATGGCTGTGTTGCCGGAAGTATCGCCACATATGCCAGAAGTCACCATGGAAGATTTACAAGTCGGCGATCCCGAGGTGAATACGCCTGAGCAGATCGATCAGTTAAAGAAGATCATCTGGAAGAGGCGTCACTTACTGATGGGGAAAGGTAACGCCCTACCCCCAGCCGCATTTGGAGCTGTTTGTGATATAGACGTGGGAAATGCGAGGCCGATCGCTCAGCGTTGTCGTAAAGTTGCACCTCAATACCGGGAAAAGTTATCCGATTTGATCAAGGGTTTGCTGAGTACAAAAATCATCCGACCATCAACATCGCAGTGGGCATCACCGATCGTGATCGTGATTAAGAAGAATGGGGTTGATATTCGATTGTGTATCGACTACAGAATGGTGAATCGCCTCACGAAGTTGATGGTCTACCCGATGCCCCTGATCAATGACTTGTTAGAAGATCTGGATAAAGTTTTATGGTTCTGTTCGTTGGATATGGCTAGTGGTTTCTGGGTGGTTTCGATGACTGATCGCGCTCGAAAAATCTCGGCTTTCGTTACACCTTTTGGACTTTTTGAGTGGAATCGGATGCCGTTTGGATTAAAGAACGCCCCACAGATCTACCAAAGGCTGATCGACAATGCTCTCTATGGGTATTTCCAGATCAGTGCTGATCGGGAAGCCACCGATCTACATGATGTGTTTACGGAAGGTGAGCCAGACCAAGATCAGGGCCGATCAGTGTTGGGAAGGCGATCATATATAGACGATATCTTGGTCACGGCAACATCCTGGGATATGCTATGCGATAAGGTCGAACGACTCTTAGATACCTGCGAGCGTTGGAATCTGTCGATCAGTGTGGTCAAGAGTTTCTGGGGTCAGCCCAAGGTCGCTTACCTCGGCCATAACGTATCGATCCAAGGATTGGAAGCAAATCCGAAAGATCTAGCCGCTTTCAGTAACTTACCTTTTCCCCGATCGTTGAAGGCCATGCAATCCTTCCTCGGATCATTGAATTATTATAGCAGATTTATCGAGGACTTCTCGATCTACGCCGCTATACTTTATGAATTGAAGGAAGTTGATTATCATGGCCTGAGAGAACGTGATCGGATGGGAGGATCACCAATTGGAACTGATCACGAGGTTAAAGCCACTGAAACGGATCTCGAGATTGGATCACTAACCGATCGAACTGTGCCAGGGTCAGAAGATCACATGAATCGCGCTATGGTAGCCTTCAGTATGTTAAAGGCGAAGATGATCTCGACACCGATACTGAAACACTTCGATCCGGAGAAGATTCCCGTGGTGATCTTATATGCTAGTAAATGGGCAATATCGGCCGCATTGGTCCAAGATCACGATGGAGTTTATTGTCCGGTGACGTTCACAAGCCGAACATTGAAACCGAATGAAGTTAACTATGGCATTGTGGATAAGGAAGTGCTAGCGTTGTTACGTGTGTTGGATGTTTGCTATTCTATGCTGGTAACTAGATCAATTAAGGTACTATCCAAACGATCTAGTCTGGCGTGGTTACTATCCGCGAATGGTTTAGACGGAAGACTGGGCGATGGGCAGCGGTGTTATCTCAGTGGACTCTGGAGATCATTAAGTGCACCAAGGGCGAAGAAGAAATTCTTGGAACGCTGGCAGCCAGCATCACGCCCCGATCAGAAGTCGATGAAGCCCTGATCGAGGTCGCTCCTCGGAAGCAACCACGTGAATCGATCACTATACCCCCACCGATCGTCGGCTCAGAAGAAGATCTAATCGTTGTGAGTTTCGACGGATCAGCGAGTGTGAAGAAAGGTGTAGGGGCGTATAGCGCGTTGCTATGGAAATTGCCAGAGTGGACTGTTATATCAGCCGGTTCAGATTATATTCCAGGTATCACGGTCAATGAGGCTGAATACCGTGGTCTGCTGCTAGGTTTGGATCTCTTGCGAGAGCAAAAGATTGGAAGAGTAATTATATGCGGAGATTCAAACCTGGTGATTCGGCAGATCACTGGAGAGATCGACTGTAAAGCTCCGCGTCTAAAACTGCTGAATGATCGCGTTATGAAAGCTTTACGTGGATGGCCAAGACATGATCTTTTGCATGTGAAACGTGATTGGAATCGGAGTGCAGATCACTTAGCAACTATGGCTATGCGTGATCAGGCCGGATCGATAGTCACTGATCAAGCGCTGTTGGAAGAACTGGTGGAGATCAATAGGCTGCCTGAGCTGATCCGTGTGGAAAATTAAAAGGAAGCAGCCCAGATCTTGATTACGACGAGATCACGAACCAGATCACCACCCAACAGATCACCCTCTCGCGAAAGCCTGACAGAGGAAATAGTACAAGAGATGCGGATCGAAAGAATTCTCAAGGCTCAAGACGAGAAAAAATGGATCGGTGACTTGAAGGCGTTTCTAAAGGGTGATCTGGAGAAGCTGAGCCAGAGTGAGGCAAAAGATTGTGCCAAGATCGCGTTTAACTACGAGATCGACGAAAATGATCTACTGTTTTATTATGTATCAGCTGATCAGGCCGATGCGGATTTGGATCGATCGGCCAGACTCGTGATCCCGGAGACTTTACAAGCTGATATCTTACACCATTATCATGTTAGTTTGGAGGGTGGCCACCAGGGCGTAGGTCGAACGTATCACAGGATCCGTAAACATTTTCATTGGAGAGGCTTATATCGAAGTATACAAAAGTTTGTCGGGACATGTACGGATTGCGAAACTGGCAAAGGTATGCCAAACATCCGGGGGAGATCACCTGGAAATATCCAGGCGACCTACCCTTTCCAAGTGATAGCGATGGATCACATACCGTCCCTGCCAAAATCGTTCAAGGGCAATACCGAGTTGCTGATCTGGACTGATCTGTTCACGGGATTGGTGATCGCGAAAGCGGGATCTACCCGAACAGCCCAACAAGTCGCTTGCAGTTACGAAGAATGTGTTTTTCGACGGTTTGGAGCCAGTGAAGTGATCAGGCATGATCGTGAACCAGGTTTTATGGCCGAAGTGTTCCGATCTTTTAATCAGATGCTTGGCCAGAAACAGAGCGCGACCATGGCGTACCGTCCACAGGCGAATGGTAAAGCCGAGCGGATGGTACAAACGTTGACCAGGGCTATTAAGATGTATGTCGCAGACTCCGCGCAACAAGATTGGGATAAATATGCGGAGAGACTGGTGTTTGCTTTGAACTCCTCGTGTGATCGGATCAGGGGAGATACCCCATTCTATCTGGCACATGGTTGGGACCCCCGATCTACCATCGAGTCAGTGATCCCTGTTGGTTGCACACGAGGTCGAGATCGCGAAGCTCGTCGATGGCGCATGGGACTCCAACGTCATTACCAACATGCGCGGGAACAAGTTAACGAACGATTACGAAGGGCTATCCAAGAAAGAGCTGATCGGAACAATGATCAGGCTGATTCACATAATATCGAGCCAGGATCAAGCGTTTGGCTTTACTTGGATCGTGTGAAAGAGGGATATGCCAAGAAATTAGTACATTTATGGCATGGACCGTTCCGCGTAGCCGAACTAATCGGTGATCATGCCGCTCGACTGATTACCGCGGGTACTGATTATGGAATTTTCCCGATTGTTCACTTGTCAATTGAAACTGGTCCGAGAATACCCTGATCGGCCTAAGACTAGGCTGTCAGGAGATGATCAGCCAAGGTTTGATTTTGACGAGGCTCTCTTACCCGAAGATAGTTGGGAAAGAGCGCTGGACCCGAACGAATTCGAGGTGGAGAAGGTTTTGGATACCCGATCAGGCAAGAAAACCCGTTTTGGCCGGACCCACCGTGAATATTTGGTTCGTTGGAAAGGTTACGACGATCCCGAGTGGATAGACGAGCGTGATCTGAATTGTGGAGCGTTACTGAGGGAATTCGAACGTGATCGGGTGAGAAGGAATTGTTTTGAGGTGATGCAAACCCACGAAGAGGGTAACCAGGAATCTCAATAGCCTGGGTTGACACATGGTGGCTGATCAGCAAATATGATGATCGGGCAAGTGGAGATCAGGGCGGTTGGACTGGTTTGGAAGAAACGAATGCATATACATATATATATTACTCAAGAATTATACCTGCACACACGAGAACGATCGACCTACAAGATGGAAGTGATAATGAGACATGAACAAGATTTACGAAAGTGGAACGAGAAGATCATCAAGGAATGTCGTGATATATTAAGTGATTATGGAGAACGAAATAAAAGTGGGTTATCACGACGATCATGGGCCATATTTAGTGCGCAGGCGAGCAATCTTGTATCCTGGATGATCCATGGGACTTGATCGGAACTGGTTTCACCAAGGCTCATGCTGATCGGTCCAGAGCAAGCAATCACGCAGTGTGGCGACCGGAGTTATGTGCCCATAACCGGGATACCAATCCCCGCCGTCAGCCTTGAGTCCGCACGATCCAGCTCGACGAACAGTTAAATGCAGGACGCCAGGGAACAGGAAAACGTCCAGATCACACTCGCCGTGCTGAATTCCGTCGACAACATAATCGCAGATCGTGGCCCAAGCAGCCCCGTCTTTGGTGCGACGACGCTTGCGAGCATGATGGTAGTGCTCGATCCACGCGTCCTTGCGCATCGCCGTCGTGATCGGGAAATGGTGAGTCGCCTCCCTTATTGCTTGCACGTGCTCTTGGTGATATAAAGCCAAGCGCCCCTGTAGCTCGACAAACCAAGGGCGATCAGGGAACGCCAGCCCGGGCATGGGTGTCAGGAGGGCATCCCAGGGTGCCGAACCGATCATGAGTTCGATAGCATTTTTGGTCAGCAACCTTGGTTGCCACTGCTTGTCCTTGGGTGCCGGCGATCTGATCGGGAAGATCCAGCCTGGCGGGCGGGACCACAAGCGAGGGACGCTTTTCTTCCGCACTTCGAGAACCCGAGGCGTCAGATCCCAGACCTGATCATCACTCCAAGGTTTCCGTGTGGCCATGTGAGCGGGAGTCGGCCTCCCCTGCATAACGACATACAGATCCATGAACGGTCGGTTCGGATCGTAGCTGTAATCGTTTTCTTTGATCGACGATCGATCTGCAGGAATGAAGACGCCCGTAAAATTAGGTGGCGGGGCGATCACTGCCCCAGTGGTCGTCGGAGGAATGTCAGGATCAGCTTGAGCCGGTGGTTCCTCCTCGAAATCATCGTCATCGTCGTCATCAGACTCCAGTAAAGTGACGGCCTGAGCCAGCGAATTCACCCCGGAATAACTCGGTGCTGGCGTACGGCGATCAGTGCTGCGCGATCGGGCCAGAACAGGCAACGTCCTCTCGTCCAGATCGGTTGATTCGTCATCCGATTCAACCGTAAGACGTGATCGCTTGGCGAGACTCATCCTTTGCTTCGACGAGCTGGTCTGCTTACGCTTCCCAGAACTCGAGGCCGAAGGCGCTGGTCGCGGAGTCGCCGGTGGACGAGATTGAGATGACGCGGGAGCTTGTGAAGTGCTGATCACGGGCTGATCAGCACTACGAACAGGCAAGGAAGCGACGGAGGACGCGGGCGAAGGCGGGGCAAACGCAGGAGATTGCGGCGGTGTGCCAGATGGAGCGAACGAGCTGATCAGGCCGGGAAGTCGTTGCAAGGCCGTCCGGACTGATCCTGAACCGGTGTCTGTTTTGGTCCACCTGTCCATGGTTTGTACCGCGAGACTCTTCAGGTCAGCGTTATGCTGAAGCCAGGCACGGTCATCAAGCTCTAGGGTCTCAAGTTTGACCCGAGCGAGATTAAGCTCATGCCGGCAATTTTCAGCCACTTTCCGACTCTCATCCAGCCTCTTCTGTATATCAGTGCGACCAATACGAGAATCAGCCAGCTGTTTGGTCAAGAGCTGGACCTGCTTATCCGAATAACGAGCCTCAATCTCCCGACGCTCTACATCCTCGGCAGTACGTATTTTGTCGTGCAGAAGCTGATCACGGTCGAGGCGGTGATCATCGATGCGCTGCAGATGATCTACCATCTCGACCATCGAACTCTTCATGGATTCGATACGTTCATCTGGAAGTTAACATGGAGAGTCAAATACGGATTATAAAAGGAGTGAATGAGATGGACGTACCCTGATTACGGATGGTGATAGCCATCGTGTCGATCAGCGACTGTAAGGTGGCGACGGTGTCCGAAGGCTTGGAAGGTCGAAGAGCAGCGAGATCAGCTGACAACTGATCACGCTCCATCGTCACACCCTGAAAGCGATCAGTCAGGTCCCGCAATTCTTGGTCAAGCCGGTCATGATCTTTGCCAAGCCGATCATGATCTAGCCGGAGAACCGACAGTTGGGTAGCCAGATCAGCGGAATCACGTGCCGAGGTATCAGCCGCGATCCGACGATCGGATAACTCAGCCGTAAGTGCCCGGTTGGTATCGTACAGAGAAACCAACTCGGGAATTGCACTTTGGAGTTCCGATCGCAGCCGACAAGCCTCCACGGGCCCCAGCGTGAATGGGCCCGATCCATCTATCAACCGAGTGAGCTGCTCCAAGGAATGGAGGAGGCGATCTGACGAGGGTCGAGCAGGAAGACTCCAAGATGGTCGATATGAAGCGAGAGCAGTCGTCGGTCGGATGAGGCTGGTCGTGATCGGCGTAGAGGTCGTGATCGGGGCGATCGCAGGGGTAGCCGAGCTGGAGACGGAGGGCGAAGAAGCGATCGGGCGGGCAGCCGAAGAAGACGAAGAAGGAAGGGGAGATTGGCTTGCGTCGGCCATGGTGATCACCAGAGAGGAAGTTCAAAAGTGAGTGAGTCGAACTGCAGTCGTTGTGCGGCTACAGTTAGTCTCAGGGGCGGCTGTGGTGAAGCGATCGGAAAATATTGGGACTTACACATGGCCGTTGATTGGTGACGATAGATCACCCATCAACATATGACGGTTGATGGGTGGGAAAAGGTTGATCACGATTAGGAAGAAAAGGTGGTGGCCAACGGATATTTACGACGTGGAAGAATCAGCCAAGTATGGTCGTTAAGCCCAGTCCCAGGCACTGGCGGAATGATGGAGATCACGATCACGATGGTTGTCACAGTCACTAAGTGGAGTTCTCGTGGATATAATAAGAAATAGTGATTGTTGACGTGGCATACCAAGGGCAGGTGACCAGCCGATCTCTGAATGGTATATTGGTGGAAGCTGGCTATGATACGAAGTTACAGCCTGATCGGCTTGTCATGCCCGGAGAATGAAGATCAAATGATGAATGAAGATCGGGCAGGTGGATTAACAGGTTGTATGAGTGATGTGAACCTTTGGTTGGTCCGAAGATGATGTGGCAAGGCCTGATCAGCCGAGATCAGTGTGGTATGGTTGTCCTGACGGTGTATTAAGATCGGAAGTATGGTTTGGAAGATGAATTGAGTCGTGATGATGATGACCCAGGGCGTTCCCGAGGTGATCAAGGGCTGATCAGCCTGATCAGGCCTGATCACTTGGTCGATCACTATGGCGATCGTGATCAGGGCCGATCAGCCTTTGATCAGCGTTGATAAGCAAGGCAAGTGAGTTCTCGGTTTGGTCGGACTATATATGAAGTGAACAAGTGCTGAAGAGCAGGTCTCAAGTGGTTTCAAGGTCGTTTGTTGAAGGTCAGGATGGGTTGAAGATCTTCTGAAGAGTCGGGTCATGATCGGGGCAGAATCGGTACAGGTCAGCTTGAAGGTGCAGCCAGGATGGGCAGGAGAGTGTTACGCAACCGTGCGACGAAGTAAATAGGTTCGAAGTAAAGGTCAGGCATGAGTTGAGGTATGGTACACAGGTATAGGACTTTGCATATATAATACCAGGTTTAGATTTTCCCCCTAAAGCAAAGAGTCGCTCCGCCACGTGTGCGGTCATTGGGAGCACAGGGTTGATTAGTCCCCTCTTGCTCATCTATTTCTCGGTTAAGACGCGCTTAGACGCATTTTGGCTTACCGGAAGACCCCCGACGAGTTTGTCTTAGGTGATCTAACCTCACTCGCAACGCGCACGTGTTTGGAACACGTTAACAATATTGGTAAATGTTTTGTGGAGATAACGTTTGTGGATTACTGTGGAAGATCGTGGATTGATCGCATTTTCTTGGTTTCGTTATATCTCTCTCATTGGCTGGCCTGATTAGACGAACTTTCCTGATCAGTGCCTAGATACTGAATAAGTGTCGACCCCAACCCGTTCTCCGGTGAAGATTTCCACCCGAGGACACCCCCCGTCTCGAGAAGGTCAAACCCTCCGACCTGATCAAGATCATCCTTGTCGTCACCGAGTCCACCTAAGTGAGTGTAATCAGCCCCGATCGACGGGCACACAAGGTGAGATGAAGTTAAACATAGATCCTGACGAGCATGAAGACCGGCCAGATGACCGGGAGGATCAGATCAGTCATCACAGTGGTGATTCATCTGATTCCGATGCTGATCAGGATCGGCGGAGTACCCCCTCCGATAGTTGGTCGTCCGGGCCAGTGGGTATCCGGATTCCACCCACGACTTCGGTCATGGATTTGGAAATCGGCTCCACCACAGTACGACAAGGCATAAAATAACGCCCGCTCAGGTTTACGCCCCTAACGTAGCAGGCGGTATAGGACTAATTTTCATTAGTTTGACGATTCACTCACAATTTGTTATGGTGGAAGACTATTGGATGATCGAACCGAGGAATAAATACACGGGGGCATGGAGGATCTACAGTGACTTCTTTCGGTACACTGGAGATAGCTCATTCATGTCATCAGATACAAGGATATTACAAGACAGGTGATAAAACGGGGAATGAGAAAGGACTAAACTTACGTACGTTGTCACAATATTGAGGTACGGACAAGGAGGAAACGCTAATCGTGACCAGGTACGTACTTCAATATTTAACGCAAGCACTAACAAATATTCAGCGGACAGAAATGAGCCGTTGGGCTGTAGAACAGGTACACCAAACCATGAATCTTGTGTCTCCGTCGCATTCAGGAAAATGAGTACGTATTATTGGGCTGAACGTGTAACCCAGATAGATCCTCAAATGTCTTAACAATTTGCAGTGCTTTTTCAACTCTTCCTGTGTTCCTAAGAAAAATCGACGAGTCTTGGACATATGCCAAAAATAGGTGTCTGTACGACTCAGTGCCTTTTTGAATC
This sequence comes from Sclerospora graminicola, assembly GCA_001887855.2. Classification (NCBI taxonomy): domain Eukaryota; phylum Oomycota; class Peronosporomycetes; order Peronosporales; family Peronosporaceae; genus Sclerospora; species Sclerospora graminicola. Next base: position 4,508 of record MIQA02017631.1, on the reverse strand, counting down.
GAAACCCCTTGAATGTCGTATCCATATGTAACGCTATTACTAACGGTTCTACAAAAAAAAGTAAAGGAGCCAAAGAGCAGTCTTGAGGTATCCCCGTGCTTACTCTCATTTCCGATAATTCCCCGTTGACTAGAAATGGTGCGGTAGTTTTAAAGTGAAATCGCTCCATCAATTCCACAAATGTTCTTGAAAACCCGAAATTACGTAAAACCTGCAATAAATAGGCTCGATCTACCGTATTGTACGCCTTCGCGAAATCGAGAAGTAGGATGCTTCTAATGTGTTCCGGTGAAACTGCTGGCTTTGATCGTCCGTTTTCTAGAATTGCCATCAAAATCATGGCTGAGCGATCACCATGAACGAATCCTTGCTGCGAGTCGCCAATGAGATGTGCCAGAAATCGTTGTAGCCGTGTTGCTAAAATTTTAAAAAATTCTTGTACTCTGTCTGTTATAAGGATATTGGACGATAGTCCATCGCGTTAGCTGAGTCCTCTTTCTTGCGTAGGGGAATAATTAGTGCTTTATAGAAAGAAGCCAGAGGATGCCCCCCCCCCCGATAAATCGTCATTGAATGCTTGCAATAAATCGGCCATAAGGTCATCCAAAAAAAAATCTTTATAAAAGTCGTTATTGAGGCCGTCTGCCCCAGACGCTTTTCGCCGTTCCAGTTGCTTAACCGCTAAGAGGATGTCCGTCTCATCTATCGGTGCCATTAACATATGATTTTCCCAGTCCGAAACCTTGTTGTACTGGAGCAGTGGTGCGAAGTCATTGAGCTCCGTCTCCAAATTACTGACAGGAACAGTTCTAAGGGGTTCCCAAAATAGAGGTCCAGGTTGTTCTGAGAACGACATATCTCTTGCTGTGCTTTCCAACCCATCCAAATGAATCTTGGAAACACTTTAATTCCTTTCCCAGACTGATGTTCGTCGGAATAACCAGCGAACTGTTGTTGGTGACCGGTGAAACCTCCTTCCGTTTCGCCATTGATTTCGTTTCAAACGATCTGCATGTTCAATGTCCATGCAATGTTGTCGAGTCGTGACATTGTCAAACATCAGCATCTTCAGCCGGTGCACCTCCCGTCGTCTTCGAGTTGCTTGCCTAGTCTTATCTTCTTAATAGCCTGAGTCCATACCTTTAGTCTGTTATCTCAAGCACATGTTATTTATGACCATCTCCCTCACGGACGACCTTCTCCCCCGCGTGTGCTGATTGTCCGTCGCCTTCATGCCACTGCCGCTCATGGCTTTTACTGCCATATGCCCTTACCTTCATCTGGTCTTTGAAATCTTCTACCTCACTGACAGCCTTCTCCCCCGTGTGTGCTGGTTGCCCGTCGCCTTCATGCACTGCCGCTCATGGCTTTTACTGCCATATACCCGCACCTTTATCTGGTCCTTGAGATCTTCTCCGTCACTTCCGGCCTTATCCCCCGCGTTTGCTGGGCGTCCGTCACCCTCATGGCACTTAACGCCATATGCCCTTGGTCCTTGAAACCTTCTCTCTCACTGACGGGCTTCCCCCCCCGCGTGTGCTGGGTGCCCGTCGCGATTATGGACGTCCTTATCCATCCCGTGCGCATCGTCCGCAGGCCTTAGTGGCTTTCCCTTGTGGCGAGCATACGGGGTAGCCACCACCCCCGTCGCCCCGAGATCATCCTTCACCAGCTTTGCTATGCGTCTGAAGTTCGCGTTTGAGAAAAGGGGAGGATCTTGCGCTGCCTGTGCTTCACTAAGCAATTTGCGAACTGAAGTTAGATTCAAATGTAGCAGAGACTCGCGACATCAAAGTCGTATTTTTTTGCAGTGCTAACCGGGCGTTTTCTGAGACAAAACAGATTTTTATAGCCTTCATTGTTTGCCCCCGTCAAAAACCTTCCTAAATCTTTGGCTTCTTGGCGATATTACACAATAACCAGACACAGTTAGAAACGGATTTGCCTGCCGTATGTGCTCCATTATTCCGTTTTGTCCAACGATGTCCAAGGGCGTGCGAGCTGGCTTTTTAATGGCGAAGATGTTTTGAGCATAGATTTCTTTCGCTAATTTTCAATGAGAATCATCGTTTAGGAATGATGGCCATTTTATCTCATCGAATCCTCCGAATTACTTTACGAAAAAACTAGGTATAAATAACTTAGAATAAACTTTCGAGTTGGTATCTCGCCCCTTCTAATAGGATGGTGCGCAAGTAAGATCCACGACGTGATGGTTGAATACTCCTAATCGGATTCCCTGTTTTGGAGAAGCACTTGGTCCGTCAATACCCATATTGGAAGATCTTAACAATGCAAATAGTAACAGTTGGTTGCTGTCTGCTAGGAGCTTAGCTGATGTAGCATGTCTGATCTTTCGTAATCTGCATGTCCAGGATTCATGACAGCATCATTTCCAGCGTTCGATGATGGCGGTGGGGGTATGACGACTCCATCATCAGTCCCGCAGTAAATCAAAATGAGAATGAAGATGGGCGCTGGATCTTGAAGATAAGTTATATTTTGCAGGTACGCGCGATGGATTTTAACACGCTGAGAAAAGACCCCTTAAGCTTTTGTTATCAGGTACAAACACTCGTCGTGATTCCGAAAACCGGTCGGAACTCGAGTCAGTGGAAAGTACATGTAAAATTGTGGAAAGTAACGAGAAAAAGAAAGCAGCAGATACTCGACCATCGCTTGCTGCTGCGTTACCACAAGGGGTACTGGCTCTCATTATTAGCTTTGGACAAGTGGCGTGTGTGCAAGTATTGGAGTCTTGCTAGCGTCGCAGTTGCCAGTCGTCACTTCTCATCTCGCTTTGCGGACATTCTACGTCCCTCATATTCATATGCTGGTGTGGTAGAGCGATCAGAGAATGTTGAGAATGAAGTGGACCACACCTGGCCGTTGATTGGTGACGATGGAACACCCATCAACATAAGACGGTTGATGGGTGGGAAAGGCCGATCGTATTTACGATGAAAAGGTGGCGGACAACGGGTATTCGCGATGTGAAGAAATCAGTCAAGTACTGTCATTACGCCCAGTCCCACACACTGATGGAACGGTGGAGATCACGATCATGATCATGATCACAATTACTAAGTGGAGTTCCCGTAGATGTACAACGAGTTGGAAATACAGCAATTGGTGACATGACGTATCAGGGACAGTCATCTAGCCGATCTACGAACTGTGTAGTTGTTGAAGTGGATTATGACACGAAGTTTCGGCCCGATCGGCCGAGCCAACTGATTATGCTCAAGATATGAAGTTCAGATGTGGAATGAAATGGGGCATGTGGAATAGCGAGTTGTGTGAGTGATGATGACCGATGGATTTATCCGAGGATGACGTGACAAGGCCGATTAGGCCCGATCAGCCGAGATCAGTGTGATATGGTTGCCCTGACGGGGTATGAAGGTCGGAAGTATGGCTGAGCAGATGAATGAAGTCGTGGTGATGGTGACCCAGAGAGTTCCCGAGGTGATCAAGGGCTTATCGCCCTGATCACTGCCTGATCACTCGGCTGATCACTATGCCGATCGTGATCGGGGCTGATCAGCCTCTGATCGGCGTCCAGACGCGAAAGCAGTTGAAGTTCTCAGTCAAGTCGGGCTGGATATGATGTGAACAAGTGTCAGAAGGGCAGATCTCAAGTGGTTTCCAAGTCGTTTATCGAAGATCGGGATGGGTTGAAGATCTTTACAGGAGTCGGGTCGTGATTAGGACAGAAGTGGTACAGATCAGCTTGAAGGTGCAGCTAGGATGGGCAAGGTGGTGCTATGCAACCGTGCGACGAAGTAAATAGGTTCGAAGTATAGATCAGGCATGAGTTGGTGTGTGGTACACTAGGTGTAGGACATTGCATATATAATAACAGGTTTTGATTTTCCCCCTAAGCAAAGAGTCGCTCCGCCACGTGTCGCGGTCATTGGGAGCACAGGATTAACTAGTCCCCTCTTGCTCAACTTAATTCCCGGTTAAGACGCGCTTAGACGCATTTTGGCTTACCGGAAGGCCCCCGACGGGTTTGTTTAGGTGATCAAACCTCACCCTCAACGCACACGTGTTTGGAACACGTCAATAATATTGGAAAAGGTTTTGTGGAGATAACGTTTGTGGATTACTGTGGCAGATCGTGGTTTGATCGCGTTCTCTTGGTTTCTTATTATCACTCTCTCATTGGCTGGCCTGATCAGACGAACTTTCGTGATCAGTGCCTAGATACTGATTAAGTTTCGACCCCAACCCGTTCTCCGGTGAAGATTTCCACCCGAGGACACCCCCCGTCTCGAGAAGGTCATCCCTCCGACCTGATCAAGATCATCGTTTTCGTCACCAAGTCCACCTAAGTGAGTGTAACCACCCCCGATCAACGGGTACACAAGGTGAGATGAAGATAAACATAGATCCTGACGCGCATGAAGACCGGCCAGATGACCGGTAGGATCAGATCAGTCACCACAATGGTGATTCATCTGATTCTGATGCTGATCAGGATCAACGGAGTACCCTCCGATAGT
>MIQA02017629.1:0-11718 GCA_001887855.2 Sclerospora graminicola | reverse complement strand
TATGCCAAAAATAGGTGTCTGTACGACTCAGTGCCTTTTTGAATCGAAACCCCTTGAATGTCGTATCCATATGTAACGCTATTACTAACGGTTCTACAAAAAAAAGTAAAGGAGCCAAAGAGCAGTCTTGAGGTATCCCCGTGCTTACTCTCATTTCCGATAATTCCCCGTTGACTAGAAATGGTGCGGTAGTTTTAAAGTGAAATCGCTCCATCAATTCCACAAATGTTCTTGAAAACCCGAAATTACGTAAAACCTGCAATAAATAGGCTCGATCTACCGTATTGTACGCCTTCGCGAAATCGAGAAGTAGGATGCTTCTAATGTGTTCCGGTGAAACTGCTGGCTTTGATCGTCCGTTTTCTAGAATTGCCATCAAAATCATGGCTGAGCGATCACCATGAACGAATCCTTGCTGCGAGTCGCCAATGAGATGTGCCAGAAATCGTTGTAGCCGTGTTGCTAAAATTTTAAAAAATTCTTGTACTCTGTCTGTTATAAGGATATTGGACGATAGTCCATCGCGTTAGCTGAGTCCTCTTTCTTGCGTAGGGGAATAATTGTGCTTTATAGAAAGAAGCCAGAGGATGCCCCCCCCCCCGATAAATCGTCATTGAATGCTTGCAATAAATCGGCCATAAGGTCATCCAAAAAAAAATCTTTATAAAAGTCGTTATTGAGGCCGTCTGCCCCAGACGCTTTTCGCCGTTCCAGTTGCTTAACCGCTAAGAGGATGTCCGTCTCATCTATCGGTGCCATTAACATATGATTTTCCCAGTCCGAAACCTTGTTGTACTGGAGCAGTGGTGCGAAGTCATTGAGCTCCGTCTCCAAATTACTGACAGGAACAGTTCTAAGGGGTTCCCAAAATAGAGGTCCAGGTTGTTCTGAGAACGACATATCTCTTGCTGTGCTTTCCAACCCATCCAAATGAATCTTGGAAACACTTTAATTCCTTTCCCAGACTGATGTTCGTCGGAATAACCAGCGAACTGTTGTTGGTGACCGGTGAAACCTCCTTCCGTTTCGCCATTGATTTCGTTTCAAACGATCTGCATGTTCAATGTCCATGCAATGTTGTCGAGTCGTGACATTGTCAAACATCAGCATCTTCAGCCGGTGCACCTCCCGTCGTCTTCGAGTTGCTTGCCTAGTCTTATCTTCTTAATAGCCTGAGTCCATACCTTTAGTCTGTTATCTCAAGCACATGTTATTTATGACCATCTCCCTCACGGACGACCTTCTCCCCCGCGTGTGCTGATTGTCCGTCGCCTTCATGCCACTGCCGCTCATGGCTTTTACTGCCATATGCCCTTACCTTCATCTGGTCTTTGAAATCTTCTACCTCACTGACAGCCTTCTCCCCCGTGTGTGCTGGTTGCCCGTCGCCTTCATGCACTGCCGCTCATGGCTTTTACTGCCATATACCCGCACCTTTATCTGGTCCTTGAGATCTTCTCCGTCACTTCCGGCCTTATCCCCCGCGTTTGCTGGGCGTCCGTCACCCTCATGGCACTTAACGCCATATGCCCTTGGTCCTTGAAACCTTCTCTCTCACTGACGGGCTTCCCCCCCCGCGTGTGCTGGGTGCCCGTCGCGATTATGGACGTCCTTATCCATCCCGTGCGCATCGTCCGCAGGCCTTAGTGGCTTTCCCTTGTGGCGAGCATACGGGGTAGCCACCACCCCCGTCGCCCCGAGATCATCCTTCACCAGCTTTGCTATGCGTCTGAAGTTCGCGTTTGAGAAAAGGGGAGGATCTTGCGCTGCCTGTGCTTCACTAAGCAATTTGCGAACTGAAGTTAGATTCAAATGTAGCAGAGACTCGCGACATCAAAGTCGTATTTTTTTGCAGTGCTAACCGGGCGTTTTCTGAGACAAAACAGATTTTTATAGCCTTCATTGTTTGCCCCCGTCAAAAACCTTCCTAAATCTTTGGCTTCTTGGCGATATTACACAATAACCAGACACAGTTAGAAACGGATTTGCCTGCCGTATGTGCTCCATTATTCCGTTTTGTCCAACGATGTCCAAGGGCGTGCGAGCTGGCTTTTTAATGGCGAAGATGTTTTGAGCATAGATTTCTTTCGCTAATTTTCAATGAGAATCATCGTTTAGGAATGATGGCCATTTTATCTCATCGAATCCTCCGAATTACTTTACGAAAAAACTAGGTATAAATAACTTAGAATAAACTTTCGAGTTGGTATCTCGCCCCTTCTAATAGGATGGTGCGCAAGTAAGATCCACGACGTGATGGTTGAATACTCCTAATCGGATTCCCTGTTTTGGAGAAGCACTTGGTCCGTCAATACCCATATTGGAAGATCTTAACAATGCAAATAGTAACAGTTGGTTGCTGTCTGCTAGGAGCTTAGCTGATGTAGCATGTCTGATCTTTCGTAATCTGCATGTCCAGGATTCATGACAGCATCATTTCCAGCGTTCGATGATGGCGGTGGGGGTATGACGACTCCATCATCAGTCCCGCAGTAAATCAAAATGAGAATGAAGATGGGCGCTGGATCTTGAAGATAAGTTATATTTTGCAGGTACGCGCGATGGATTTTAACACGCTGAGAAAAGACCCCTTAAGCTTTTGTTATCAGGTACAAACACTCGTCGTGATTCCGAAAACCGGTCGGAACTCGAGTCAGTGGAAAGTACATGTAAAATTGTGGAAAGTAACGAGAAAAAGAAAGCAGCAGATACTCGACCATCGCTTGCTGCTGCGTTACCACAAGGGGTACTGGCTCTCATTATTAGCTTTGGACAAGTGGCGTGTGTGCAAGTATTGGAGTCTTGCTAGCGTCGCAGTTGCCAGTCGTCACTTCTCATCTCGCTTTGCGGACATTCTACGTCCCTCATATTCAAATGCTGCTGTGGTAAAGCGATCAGAAAATGTTGAGAATGAAGTGGACCACACCTGGCCGTTGATTGGTAACGATGGAACACCCATCAACATAAGACGGTTGATGGGTGGGAAAGGCCGATCGTATTTACGATGAAAAGGTGGCGGACAACGGGTATTCGCGATGTGAAGAAATCAGTCAAGTACTGTCATTACGCCCAGTCCCACACACTGATGGAACGGTGGAGATCACGATCATGATCATGATCACAATTACTAAGTGGAGTTCCCGTAGATGTACAACGAGTTGGAAATACAGCAATTGGTGACATGACGTATCAGGGACAGTCATCTAGCCGATCTACGAACTGTGTAGTTGTTGAAGTGGATTATGACACGAAGTTTCGGCCCGATCGGCCGAGCCAACTGATTATGCTCAAGATATGAAGATCAGATGTGGAATGAAATGGGGCATGTGGAATAGCGAGTTGTGTGAGTGATGATGACCGATGGATTTATCCGAGGATGACGTGACAAGGCCGATTAGGCCCGATCAGCCGAGATCAGTGTGATATGGTTGCCCTGACGGGGTATGAAGGTCGAAAGTATGGCTGAGCAGATGAATGAAATCGTGGTGATGGTGACCCAGAGAGTTCCCGAGGTGATCAAGGGCTTATCGCCCTGATCACTGCCTGATCACTCGGCTGATCACTATGCCGATCGTGATCGGGGCTGATCAGCCTCTGATCGGCGTCCAGACGCGAAAGCAGTTGAAGTTCTCAGTCAAGTCGGGCTGGATATGAAGTGAACAAGTGTCAGAAGGGCAGATCTCAAGTGGTTTCCAAGTCGTTTATCGAAGATCGGGAAGGGTTGAAGATCTTTACAGGAGTCGGGTCGTGATCAGGGCAGAAGTGGTACAGATCAGCTTGAAGGTGCAGCTAGGATGGGCAAGGTGGTGCTATGCAACCGTGCGACGAAGTAAATAGGTTCGAAGTATAGATCAGGCATGAGTTGGTGTATGGTACACTAGGTATAGGACATTGCATATATAATAACAGGTTTTGATTTTCCCCCTAAGCAAAGAGTCGCTCCGCTACGTGTTGCGGTCATTGGGAGCACAGGGTTAACTAGTCCCCTCTTGCTCAACTTAATTCCAGGTTAAAACGCGCTTAGACGCATTTTGGCTTACCGGAAGACCCCCGACGGGTTTGTTTAGGTGATCAAACCTCACCCTCAACGCACACGTGTTTGGAACACGTCAATAATATTGGAAAAGGTTTTGTGGAGATAACGTTTGTGGATTACTGTGGAAGATCGTGGTTTGATCGCGTTTTCTTGGTTTCTTATTATCTCTCTCTCATTGGCTGGCCTGATCAGACGAACTTTCCTGATCAGTGCCTAGATACTGACAAACTAACGACCCCAACCCGTTCTCCGGTGAAGATTTCCACCCGAGGACACCCCCCGTCTCGAGAAGGTCATCCCCTCCGACCTGATCAAGATCATCGTTTTCGTCACCAAGTCCACCTAAGTGAGTGTAACCACCCCCGATCAACGGGTACACAAGGTGAGATGAAGATAAACATAGATCCTGACGCGCATGAAGACCGCCCAGATGACCGGGAGGATCAGATCAGTCACCATAATGGTGATTCATCTGATTCTGATGCTGATCAGGATCAACGGAGTACCCCCTCCGATAGTTGGTCGTCCGGGCCAGTGGGTATCCGGATTCCACCCAAGACTTCTGTCATGGATTTGGAAATCGGCTCCACCACAATGGTGCGCGTGCCCGGATCACTTGGTGACTCAGGATATCACCGTGATTCCTTTGGTGATGAAAAAGATGTGAAAATCAAAGTGGAGGAAACTTTTTCGGGTGTATTGGAGGAAGGCGTATCGCCTCCGATGCTGTCCATTTCTAAAGGAAGCGATGATCGACCTGGTCTGGTGGAGTGCCAGGTCGAGATTAAAGATGAAACAACTCCCCACATGGCCCCGATCGGGGCCGATCTGGGTTATAGTAAAGTTGACTATAACCCGGGAAAGGATCGAGGTGTTAACCTTGATCCTATGCATAAGAAGAAAATGGAAAAATACAGAAAAAACATGGGGCGGATCATTGTGATCCACCTAAAAAATATGTGAAACCTAAACCGAAGATCTTCGAGGAAGACGAAGAGAAGACCGAACCAGCTGAGAAGACCACTGTTCAAGATGTGGAACGACTCTTCTATCTTCGAGAGTTTCACAAGTTCCTGGCTACCAACCGAGTGATGAAGATCATAAAACCCAAGATCATCGGGAAGCTTGAAGGTCGGGCGACCAGGCCGGTTATCACAGGCAGTCAACTTGATCTGATCAGGAACCTCTTGGCGCAGATCGACGAAGTTGGCTTCACTACTGGTGTTTTCGATGCGAATATGCTGTTCGATCTGAACCAAGGAACGATCAGAGAAGCTATGACAACTCTGTATGATCACCTTGCCTCGTTACTAGGGGCGAACCCCGTGGTCCAGTCGCCGATCGCGGATCCTTTACACCGATCACAGTTGGTTGAATATCCTATGGATATTGAGTCGATATATCAATTGTCATCACAATCTGGAGCGGCCTCCACCGACTCCTTGGTTGGGATCACACGTATGACGTTGGGCCCGAAAGGGATTAAGCAGATCGACCCCAAGATCGAGTCGCAGAACAGGAAAAGGAAGCCTGAACCTGGTCGAGTCGGATCGGACGATAGTTTTGAAGATGCTCAAGAAGTTGCACAGAACAATCCGACTCCCAGCAGTGACCCTACCAACATGCCGGAGGTCCCAGAGCAAATGAGAACCATGTTCGCGACTATGATGAACCGATTTGCGAGTGAACAATATGGATTACCTTAGTACACACCTGGGCAAGGACAACCATGGCGATCAGCATCAAACATGAATCAATCCGCTGAGAAACCGGTCAAGAAACCCGTGGACGTGGATATGGAATCAGTCCGATCAGCCGGAATTGTTCGATCGATATGCCAGGTCGGTCACCAAGATCGATTTCACAGATCACCCCCACGTAGTGATGTGGACATGGAGTCAGAAGGAGAGATCAGTCAGCATTTCGATCCGGATGATCTGGACATTGAGATGCCTCGTAGGGCGAATATGGCCTCCGCGCAGGCATTTGACAGTGATTCCGGAACGATCACCCGAGTGCGAATGTCTGCGATCTCGGAATTGAAAGATTTACCGGCAAGAATATGGATGATGATCAGGCTAGAGCTTGGTTGAGTCGGACTAAATCAGATTTTTTGAGAGACAAGACACCGGAAGGTGACAGATGTCTGATCTTCGCTGATCTAATGAAAGGTCCGGCCAAGAACTGGCTTAAGCAGCTGAGTCGAGAAGTGCGTTTGAAGTGGCCTCAGTTGTGTGAAGAGTGTGAAGAGCAATATTGCAATTCGGGGGTGTCTGTCGCGAGACAGTATTACCACATGAAGAAAAGATCCGACGAGACGCCGATCGAATACTTACATCGGCTGAATGTTTCTGGTCTACGTGCGAAAATGCCGATCAAGGACCCACGACTCCCGGATATAGCTCGCGAGCATGTCGAACACTTTATTGGCACTCTGGATAATCGTGATCTGGCTGATCAGCTAACCCTGCTCCGTATAAAGGCCTCAGAGCAACTGGAACTGACTCTGAGGACGCTGCAGCGAGTCAAGAGTCGACAGCCCAAGGTCGAGGTAGGATTGAACCGGTACCGGTCAAAGCCACACCCTGATCAGGGCAAGATACCGGCAGCACGACCTGCCAGAGCAATTCGGATGATCACGAAGGAATCAGACAGTTCCGGTTCGGAAGAGGAAAGTGGTCAGTCAAGTCTGAGCTCGGACGAGGAACAGTATCGTCATATCTTTATGACGGAGCCAGTGTATCGCCCGAGATCATCGGCTAATGGCATGGATGGACGGAAACCTGGTGGTATTCAACCTGATCAGGACCGATCTCGTAAGAAATGTGTGCATTGTGGGTCGACCAAACATGTAGATCGCGATTGTTGGAAAAGAATTACGTGTGGAAAATGTGATCGTAAAGGTCACCCTTCTGATCATTGCTTCTTCGTATGCAAAACTTGTGGGAAGCTTCATGACGCCGGTGCCTGCCCTATTGAAGAATTCTTTAATCTGATACGCAAGTGGTATGTGCCGACTAAACATACTGGTATGCTTCCACCAGATGTCGAGAAGATGTTAAACTAGATCGCTCGCCAAGTTGGAATCGGGTTCGAGCCGAGCGATCTACGTTCTGCATTTATGCATATATCGGTAGCGGAGATAAGTTTGAGGAAAAGAAGGTAACCGACAATACATGTTCTAATTCAAATTGCATCGATCGATGTCCGATCTACAGTCTCAGAGTGGATGAATATTCCCGATCGGACGTGATCATGGAGTTGGATCTACTGCCCGGTGAATCCCGAGGATACTGGAAGTATCACTTTCCCGACCAGTGGTTTAAACAGGCTAAGGCTAATGGAAAGATCAACAATGAAAAGCTACTATTCTATTTGACTCTGGGGCAGAAGTCTCGATCATCGACTCCGCCTTTGCTCGTAAGGTGGGATGTCGTATAGACAGTTCCCAGAGGCAAGAATGTGTTGGGATCGGCGAAAGTTCATATATGACGGAAGGACGATCACGTGTTAAGATCACCTTGGCGGGATCCCTGGTCTATTATTTTAACGCTTGGGTTTGCCGGTTAGCCGGTCAAGACGCGATACTGGGAATGGATTTTATGGTACCAGCCGGTATACGACTTGACCTTTCTCATGGAACCCTGACTCTGCCAGATGAGGTGCAGATTCAGTTATCCGGCCGACGACCTTTATATGGTACTCATGTACGGATGCTAAAAATGGGTCAGTACGAGAACATCGGGGTGTCCAGATCAGTCGATGTCATGATTCGGCCGAGTGATCGGCAACAGAAATTGTGGCTAACCCGTGGTGAACGATGGGTACCAACGTTCGTTAAAGGTATCGGCAGATCAAGCTACATCAGGGTCACGAATATATCCGATCGGCCGCTGATCGTCCACGAAGACATGATCTTAGGGATGTGGTTACCCGAGGGGAAAGTACCTCGACAGATCGGGTATGTCTCAGTGGGATCACGAAGATATATTGAATGGCAGTATCTGGCTTATCAAGCCACCACGGACCTGATCAGTGGCGAAGACTCAGCGGATGAAGACACTTCACCTATGGTCGAGAAGCCGGAATATTGTACGCCGACCAAGTTGCTGATGAGGAGACCACCGATCGAAGCGACAGGGGAAAGCCGGGTCAAAAAGGTCCACCAATATTGAGTATTATTAGGCCCGGCTCACCGCAAACAGCGGATCCAGAAAGCGGAAATTACGGTGAGGAGTTCAGGAACGATCATGAGAAGGAAAAGGATGATGAATCTGCCGAAGTCATTACGGAGGAAAGTGAACCCGAAGTAGATCATCAGTCGGGTGACTTACAAGGAGCGACTCAAGATGATACCGATCAGGAAAAGGCAGATCAGGTAGATGAACAAGTGTGTATACATGAAGGTGGTGATCAGTACATTGAAGGTATCGAGAAGCAGATGGCTGTTTTACCGGAAGTATCGCCCAATATGCCAGAAGTCACCATGGAAGATCTACAGGTCGGTGATCCCGAAGTGAACACTCCCGAGCAGATCGATCAGTTAAGGAAGATCATCTGGAAAAGGCGCCACTTACTGATGGGGAAAGGTAACGCCCTACCCCCAGCCGCATTCGGAGCTGTTTGTGATATAGACGTGGGAAAATGCGAGGCCGATCGCTCAGCGTTGTCGTAAAGTTGCACCTCAATACCGGGAAAAGTTATCCGATTTGATCAAGGGTTTGCTGAGTACAAAAATCATCCGACCATCAACATCGCAGTGGGCATCACCGATCGTGATCGTGATAAAGAAGAACGGGGTCGATATTCGATTGTGTATCGACTATAGAATGGTGAATCGCCTCACGAAGTTGATGGTCTATCCGATGCCCCTGATCAATGATTTATTAGAAGATCTGGATAAAGCTTTATGGTTTTGTTCGCTGGATATGGCTAGTGGTTTCTGGGTGGTTTCGATGACTGATCGCGCTCGAGAGATCTCGGCTTTCGTTACACCTTTCGGACGTTTTGAATGGAATCGGATGCCGTTTGGATTAAAGAATGCCCCACAGATCTATCAGAGGCTGATTGACAATGCTCTCTATGGATATTTCCAGATCAGTGCCGATCGGGAAGCCACCGATCTACATGATGTGTTTACGGAAGGTGAACCAGACCAAGATCAGGGCCGATCAGTGTTGGGAAGGCGATCATACATAGATGACATCTTGGTCACAGCAACATCCTGGGACATGCTATGCGATAAGGTCGAACGACTCCTGAACACCTGCGAGCGCTGGAATTTATCGATCAGCGTGGTCAAGAGTTTCTGGGGTCAACCCAAGGTCGCTTACCTCGGCCATAACGTGTCAATCCAAGGTTTGGAAGCAAACCCGAAGGATCTGGCCGCCCTCAGCAACCTACCTTTTCCCCGATCACTGAAGGCCATGCAATCCTTTCTCGGATCTCTGAATTATTATAGCTGATTTATCGAAGACTTCTCGATTTACGCCGCTATACTATATGAACTGAAGGAAGTGGATTATCATGGGCTACGAGAACGTGATCGGGTAGGAAGATCACCAATTGAGACTGATCACGAAGTTGAAGTTACTGAAACGGATCTCAAGACTAGATCACTGATCGATCGAACTGTGCCAGGGTCAGAGGACCATATGAAGCGAGCTATGGTAGCTTTCAGTATGTTGAAGGCGAAGATGATCTCGACGCCGATACTGAAACATTTCGATCCGGAGAAGATTCCCGTGGTGATCCTATATGCCAGTAAATGGGCAATATCAGCCGCACTGGTCCAAGATCACGACGAAGTTTATTGCCCGGTGACGTTCACAAGCCGAACATTAAAACCAAACGAAGTTAACTATGGTATTGTGGATAAAGAAGTGCTAGCATTATTACGTGTATTGGATGTTTGTTACTCTATGCTGGTAACTAGATCAATTAAGGTATTATCCAGGCGATCTAGTTTGGCTTGGTTACTATCAGCGAGTGGTTTAGACGGGAGACTGGGGCGATGGGCAGCGCTGTTATCTCAGTGGACCTTGGAGATCATCAAGTGCACCAAGGGCGAAGAAGAAATTCTTGGAACACTAGCCGCCAGCATCACGCCCCGATCAGAAGTCGATGAAGCCCTGATCGAGGTCGCTCCTCGGAAGCAACCACGAGAATCGATCACTATACCCCCACCGATCGTCGGCTCGGAGGAAAATCTGATCGTTGTAAGTTTCGACGGATCAGCGAGTGTGAAGAAAGGCGTGGGGCGTATAGCGCGCTGTTATGGAAACTGCCAGAATGGACTGTCATATCGGCCGGTTCAGATTACACTCCAGGTATCACGGTCAATGAGGCCGAATATCGTGGTCTGCTGCTAGGTTTGGATCTCGTGCAAGAGCAAAAGATCGGAAGAGTAATCATATGCGGAGATTCAAACCTGGTAATTCGGCAGATCACTGGAGAGATCGATTGCAAAGCACCGCGTTTGAAGTTGCTGAATGATCGCGTTATGAAAGCTTTACGTGGATGGCCAAGGCATGATCTTTTACATGTGAAACGTGATTGGAATCGGAGAGCAGATCACCTAGCCACTATGGCTATGCGTGATCAGACCGGATCAATAGTTACTGATCGAGCATTGCTGGAAGAACTGGTGGAGATCAATAGGCTGCCTGAGCTGATTCGTGTGGAAGATGAAAAGGAAGCAGCCCAGATCTCGATCATGACGAGATCGCGAACCAGATCACCACCTAACAGATCACTCTCTCGAGAAAGCCTAACAGAAGAAATAGTACAAGAGATGCGGATCGAAAGAATTCTCAAGGCACAAGACGAGGAAAATGGATCGTTGATTTGAAGGCGTTTCTAAAGGGTGATCTGGAGAAGTTGAGCCAGGGTGATGCAAAAGATTGTGCTAAGATCGCGTCCAACTACGAGATCGACGAAAATGATCTATTGTTTTACTATGTTCAAGCTGATCAGGCCGATGCAGATCTGGACCGATCAGCAAGGCTCGTGATCCCGGAGACTTTACAAGCTGATATCTTACACCATTATCACGTCAGTTTGGAGGGTGGCCACCAGGGCGTAGGTCGAACGTATCACAGGATTCGCAAACATTTTCATTGGAGAGGCTTATATCGAAGTATACAAAAGTTTGTCGGGACATGTACGGATTGCGAAACCGGAAAAGGTATGCCAAACATCCGGGGCAGATCACCTGGAAATATCCAGGCGACCTACCCTTTCCAAGTGATAGCGATGGATCACATACCGTCCCTGCCAAAATCGTTCAAGGGCAATACAAAGTTGCTGATCTGGACTGATCTGTTCACGGGATTGGTGATCGCGAAAGCGGGATCTACCCGAACAGCCCAACAAGTCGCTTGCAGTTACGAAGAATGTGTTTTTCGACGGTTTGGAGCCAGTGAAGTGATCAGGCATGATCGCGAACCAGGTTTCATGGCCGAAGTTTTCCGATCATTCAACCAGATGCTTGGCCAGAAACAGAGCGCGACCATGGCATACCGTCCGCAGGCGAATGGTAAGGCCGAGCGTATGGTACAGACGCTAACTAGAGCTATCAAGATGTATGTCGCGGACTCCGCTCAACAAGATTGGGATGAATATGCAGAGAGACTGGTGTTTGCTTTGAATTCCTCGTTTGATCGGATCAGGGGAGATACCCC
>MIQA02017625.1:0-14891 GCA_001887855.2 Sclerospora graminicola | reverse complement strand
CTCACACAACCCGTCACTCCACATGCCCGACTTCATTCCTCATCTAATCTTCATTGCTCGGGCATGATAAGCTGATCAGGCCGTAACTTCGTGTCATGGTCAACTTCAACCACTATACCATTCAGAGATCGGCTGGCCACCTGCCCTTGATACGTCATGTCAACAGTCACTCTTTTCTTATTTCATCCACGGGAACTCCACTTAGTGACTGTAATACCGATCGTGATCGTGATCTCCATCATTCCGCCAGTGTCTGGGACTGGGCTTAACGACCATACTTGACTGATTTCTCCACGTTGTGAATATCCGTTGGCCACCACCTTTTCTTCTTAATCGTGATCAACCTTTTCCCACCCATCAACCGTCATATGTTGATGGGTGTTCTATCGTCACCAATCAACGGCCATCTGTGGTCCACTTCAGTCCTAATATTTTCCGATCGCTTCACCACAGTCGCCATCATTAGGAGTACCGCTTTATCCAGCCGTCTGCCTGTCACAAATCCTTGTTGTGAGTTCCCGATTAACTGACCTAAAAATCGTTGGAGGCGTTTAGCCAGGATCTTGGCAAAGATCTTATATCCAGTCGTAAGTAATGATATTGGACGATAGTCCAGCGCGTTACTTGAATCACCTTTCTTCTGTGGTGGAGCCGATTTCCAAATCCATGACCGAAGTCTTGGGCGGAATCCGGATACCCACTGGCCCGGACGACCAACTATCGGAGGGGGTACTCCGTCGATCCTGATCAGCATCAGAATCAGATGAATCACCATTGTGGTGACTGATCTGATCCTCCCGGTCATCTGGCCGGTCGTCATGCGCGTCAGGATCTATGTTCAACTTCATCTCACCTTGTGTACCCGTTGATCGGGGGTGGTTACACTCACTCAGGTGGACTCGGTGACGAAAACGATGATCTTGATCAGGTCGGAGGGGATGACCTTCTCGAGACGGGGGGTGTCCTCGGGTAGAAATCTTCACCGGAGAACGGGTTGGGGTCGATACTTAATCAGTATCTAGGCACTGATCGGGAAAGTTCGTCCGATCAGGCCAGCCAATGAGAGAGAGATAATAAGAAACCAAGAAAACGCGATCAAACCACGATCTTCCACAGTAATCCACAAACGTTATCTCCACAAAACCTTTTCCAATATTAATAACGTGTTCCAAACACGTGCGCGTGGGCGGTGAGGCTTGATCACCTAAACAAACCCGTCGGGGGTCTTCCGGTAAGCCAAAATGCGTCTAAGCGCGTCTTAACCGGGAAATAGTTGAGCAAGAGGGGACTAATCAACCCTGTGCTCCCAATGACCGCAACACGTGGCGGAGCGACTCTTTGCTTGGAAAATCAAAACCTGTTATTATATATGCAATGTCCTATACCTAGTGTACCATACACCAACTCATGCCTGATTTACATTTCGAACCTGTTCACTTCGTCGCAGTTGCATAGCACCACCTTGCCCATCCTGGCTGCACCTTCAAGTTGATCTGTACCACTTCTGCCCTGATCACGACCCGACTCCTATAAAGATCTTCAACCCGTCCCGATCTTCGATAAACGACTTGGAAACCACTTGAGATCTGTCCTTCTGACACTTGTTCACTCATATCCAGCCCGACTTAATTGAGAACTTCACCTGCCTTCGCGTCTGGGCGCCGGTTTGAGGCTGATCAGTCCTGATCACGATCGGCATAGCGATCAGCCGGGTGATCAGGCAGTGATCAGGGCGATCAGCCCTTGATCACCTCAGAAACTCTCTGGGTCACCATCACAACGACTTTATTCACCTGCTCAACCATACTTCCGACCTTCATATCCTGTCGAAGCAACCGTATCACGCCGATCTCAGCTGATCGGGCCTAATCGGGCCTTGTCACGTCATCTTCGGACAAATCCATCGGTCATCATCACTCACACAACTCGCTATTCCACATGCCCCATTTCATTTCACATCTAATCTTCATATCTTGGGCATAATCAGTTGGCTCGGCCGATCGGGCCGAAACTTCGTGTAATAATCAACTTCAACAACTACACAGTTCATAGATCGGCTAGATGGCTGTCCCTGACACGTCATGTCATCCGTTGTTGTATTTCCAACCCGTTGTACATCCATGGGAACTCCATTTAGTAATTGTGATCGCGATCATGATCGTGATCTCCACCGTTCCATCAGTGTCTGGGACTGGGCGTAATGACAGTACTTGGCTGATTCCTTCACATCGCGAATACCCGTTGTCCGCCACCTTTTCATCGTAAATGCGATCGGCCTTTCCCACCCATCAACCGTCTTATGTTGATGGGTGTTCCATCGTCACCAATCAACGGCCATGTGTGGTCCACTTCATTCTCAACATTTTCTGATCGCTTTACCACACTTCTTAAAGGGATGATGATCGCTTTCATGAAGGAAGGAGGGGGGGGGGGCTTGTAACACATCATTGTAAACACAAACCAATGGATCGACCATGACCGTCGGAAAGTCTTTATAGAAATCGTTTCCTACCCCATCGCGACCTGCAGCCTTGTGACGGTCAAGACCTTTTATGGCCGAATGCACGTCTTCCACTGTTATTGGGGATATCAACTCCTGATTTTGCGCTACTGTGACGCGCCTTGTATCTGGTATTCGCATAAAATTGGTAACAGCTTCCTTTAAACAATGACCCGGCACTGTTCGATGACATGTGCCCATTATGGGTTGCCAAGTCATGGCAAACCGATCCGGAATGGACAATTTGGCTGGGAAAGGACGATCATTATTTGGTGAGATTGTTGTTACAGTCTGGTCTTTCTCCCGAACTGCGGTTCGTTTAAAAAGCCACCGAATGTCTGCAATCGATCTGTGGAGACGCGCTCCTCTCCTAAACCGCCTTTCTGCCTGTAACGTTTCCGCTAAGGAGGAATTGATGTGTTGCCGGGTTTGTGCATTAGTATGAGTGGTCTTTTGGAGTTGGTGCTGTCTCCGTCTCTGTCGTCTCGACAACCGCCGTCTCCAAATGTATAGCACATCCCGTACATGATCAATCAGATTATCCCATGTCCTGGCATCAAAGACACTATTGGGTCGTTGAGAAAGGTGTTCACTAATTGATAACTGAATAGCCTCTGAGCGTGACCCCTGAAACGGATACGTTATCCGATTTTGTGCCTGAGGCCGCTTAATACCCGCCGGATCCTTCAACAGTAACATGACTTGGTTATGGTCGGAGTACACAGGTGGGCTGGCCACTGAAACCCATACCACCCATTATCTCCAGTTATCCGAAACATAAAATCTATCTAGACGGCTCGCTTGTGTGCCCCTCCAAAATGTGAAATGTTC
The DNA here is from genome assembly GCA_001887855.2 of Sclerospora graminicola. Taxonomy (NCBI): domain Eukaryota; phylum Oomycota; class Peronosporomycetes; order Peronosporales; family Peronosporaceae; genus Sclerospora; species Sclerospora graminicola. Next base: position 11,560 of record MIQA02017625.1, on the reverse strand, counting down.
GGTCGGGTCTAAGTGCAATTCTGTTAGTGTGGTGGAGCCGATTTCCAAATCCATGACCGAAGTCTTGGGTGGAATCCGGATACCCACTGGCCCGGACGACCAACTATCGGAGGGGGTACTCCGTCGATCCTGATCAGCATCGGAATCAGATGAATCACCACTGTGGTGACTGATCTGATCCTCCCGGTCATCTGGCCGGTCTTCATGCTCGTCAGGATCTATGTTTAACTTCATCTCACCTTGTGTACCCGTTGATCGGGGCTGATTACACTCACTTAGGTGGACTCGGTGACGAAAAGGATGATCTTGATCAGGTCGGAGGGTTTGACCTTCTCGAGACGGGGGGTGTCCTCGGGTGGAAATCTTCACCGGAGAACGGGTTGGGGTCGACACTTATTCAGTATCTAGGCACTGATCAGGAAAGTTCGTCTGATCAGGCCAGCCAATGAGAGAGAGATATAACGAAACCAAGAAAACGCGATCAATCCACGATCTTCCACAGTAATCCACAAACGTTATCTCCACAAAGCCTTTACCAATATTATTAACGTGTTCCAAACACGTGCGCGTTGAGGGTGAGGTTCGATCACCTAAAACAAACCCGTCGGGGGCCTTCCGGTAAGCCAAAATGCGTCTAAGCGCGTCTTAACCGGGAAATAGTTGAGCAAGAGGGGACTAATCAACCCTGTGCTCCCAATGACCGCACACGTGGCGGAGCGACTCTTTGCTTTAGGGGGAAAATCTAAACCTGTTATTATATATGCAATGTCCTATACCTGTGTACCATACATCAACTCATGCCTGACCTTTACTTCGAACCTATTTACTTCGTCGCACGGTTGCGTAACACCCTCTTGCCCATCCTGGCTGCACCTTCAAGCTGATCTGTACCGCTTCTGCCCTGATCACGACCCGACTCTTCAAAAGATCTTCAACCCATCCTGATCTTCAACAAACGACCTTGAAAACACTTGAGACCTGCTCTTCAGCACTTGTTCACTTCGTATATAGTCCAACCAAACCGAGAACTTACTTGCCCTTGCATATCAACGCTGATCAGAGGCTGATCAGCCCTGATCACGATCGCCATAGTGATCGACCAAGTGATCAGGTGGTGATCAGGCTGATCAGCCCTTGATCACCTCGGGAATGCTCTGGGTCATCATCATCACGACTCAATTCATCTTCTAAACCACACTTCCGATCTTTATACCCCGTCAGGACAACCATACAACACCGATCTCGGCTGATCAGGCCTGATCAGGCCTTGCCACGTCATCTTCGGACCAACCAAAGGTTCTCATCACTCACACAACCTGTCACTCCACATGCCCGACTTCATTCCTCATCTAATCTTCATTGCTCGGGCATGATAAGCTGATCAGGCCGTAACTTCGTGTCATGGTCAACTTCAACCACTATACCATTCAGAGATCGGCTGGCCACCTGCCCTTGATACGTCATGTCAACAGTCACTCTTTTCTTATTTCATCCACGGGAACTCCACTTAGTGACTGTAATACCGATCGTGATCGTGATCTCCATCATTCCGCCAGTGTCTGGGACTGGGCTTAACGACCATACTTGACTGATTTCTCCACGTTGTGAATATCCGTTGGCCACCACCTTTTCTTCTTAATCGTGATCAACCTTTTCCCACCCATCAACCGTCATATGTTGATGGGTGTTCTATCGTCACCAATCAACGGCCATGTGTGGTCCACTTCAGTCCCAATATTTTCCGATCGCTTCACCACAGCCGCCCCTGAGACTAACTGTAGCCGCACAACGGCTGCAGTTCGACTCACTCACTTTTGAACTTCCTCTCTGGTGATCACCATGTCCGACGCAAGCCAATCTCCTCTTCCCTCTTCGTCTTCTTCGGCTGCCTGCCCGATCGCTTCTTCGTCCTTCGTCTCCAGCTCGGCTACCCCTGCGATCGCCCCGATCACGACCAGCCTCATCCGTCCGACAACTGCTCTCGCTTCATATCGACCGTCTTGGAGTCTTCCTGCTCGGCCTCCATCAGATCGCCCTCTTCGTTCCTTGGAGCAGCTCGCTCGCCTGATAGATGGATCGGGTCCATTCACGTTGGGGCCCGTGGAGGCTTGTCGGCTACGGTCGGAACTCCGAAGTGCAATTCCCGAGTTGGTTTCCCTGTACGATACCAACCGGGCACTTACGGCTGAGTTATCCGATCGTCGGATCGCGGCTGATACCTCGGCACGTGATTCCGCTGATCTGGCTGCCCAGCTGTCGGCTCTCCGGCTAGATCATGACCGGCTTGGCAAAGATCATGACCGGCTTGGCAAGATCATGACCGGCTTGGCCAAGACCTGCGAGACCTGACTGATCGCTTTCAGGGTCTGACGATGGAGCGTGATCAGTTGTCGGCTGACCTCGCTGCTCTGCGACTTTCCAAGCCTTCGGACACCGTCGCTTCCTTACAGTCGCTGATCGACTCGCTGACTATCACCATCCGTGATCAGGGTACGTTCATCTCATTCACTTCTTTTGTAATCCGTATTTGACTCTCCATGTTTATTTCCAGATGAACGTATTGAGGCAATGAAGAGTTCGATGGTCGAGATGGTAGATCATCTGCAACGCATCGATGATCACCGTCTCGACCGTGATCAGCTTCTGCACGACAAGATCCGCACTGCCGAGGATGTAGAGCGTCGGGAGATTGAGGCTCGCTATTCGGATGAGCAGGTTCAGCTCTTGACCAAACAGCTTTCTGATTCTCGCATCGGCCGCACCGATATACAGAAGAGGTTGTGCGAGAGTCAGAAAGTGGCTGAAGATTTCCGGCACGAACTTAATCTTGCTCGGGTCAAACTTGAAACCCTAGAGCTCGATGATCGCGCCTGGCTCCAGCATAACGCTGACCTGAAAAACCTCGCGGTGCAGACCATGGATAGGTGGACCAAACCAGACACCGGTTCAGGGTCAGTTCGGACGGCCTTGCAACGGCTTCCTGGGTTGATCAGCTCGTTTACTCCATCTGGCACACCGCCACAGTCGCCAGAGTTTGCCCCGCCTTCGCCCGCGTCCTCGGTCGCTTCCTTGCCTGTTCGTAGTGCTGATCAGCCCGTGATCAGCACTTCAAAAGCTCCTGCGTCATTTCAATCTCGTCCACCAGCGACCCCAAGATCAGCGCCTTCGGCCTCGAGTTCTGGGAAGCGTAAGCAGACCAGCTCGTCGAAGCAAAAGATGATTCCCGCCAAGCGATCACGTCTTGTGATCGACTCGGATGATGAATCGACTGATCTGGACGAGAGGACGTTGTCTGTTCTGTCCCGATCGCGCAGCACTGATCGCCGTACGCAAGCACCAAGTTATTCAGGCGTGAATTCGCTGGCCCAGGCCGTTACTTTGCTGGAGTCAGATGACGACGATGACGATGATCTCGAGGAGGAACAACCGGCTCAAGCTGATCCTGACATTCCTCCGACGGCCACTGGGGCAGCGATCGCCCCGCCACCCAATTTTACGGGCGTTTTCATCCCGGCGCAACAATCGTCGATCGGAGAAAACGACTACAGCTACAATCCGAACCAACCGTTCATGGATCTGTATGTTGTCATGCAGGGCAAGCCGACTTCCGCTCACATGGCCACACGAAAACCTTGGAGTGCTGATCAGGTCTGGGATCTGACGCCTCGGGTTCTCGAAGTGCGGCAGAAAAGCGTCCCTCGCTTGTGGTCCCGCCCGCCAGGCTGGATCTTTCCAAATAGATCGCCGGCACCCAAAGACAAGCAGTGGCAACCAAGGTTGCTGACCAGAGGTGCTATCGAACTTATGATCGATTCAGCACCCTGGGATGTCCTCCTGACACCCATGCCCGGGCTGACGTTTCCTGATCGCCCTTGGTTTGTCGAGTTACAAGGACGCTTGGCTTTATATTACCAGGAGCACGTGCAAGCGATATGGGAGGCGACTCACCATTTCCCGATCACGACGGCGATGCGCAAGGACGCGTGGATCGAGCATTACCATCATGCTCGCAAGCGTCGACGTACCAAAGCCGGGGCTGCTTGGGCCACGATCTGCGATTATATCGTCGACGGAATCCTGCACGGCGAGTGTGATCTGGACGTGTTCCTGTTCCCTGGCGTCCTGCATTTAACTGTTCGTCGAGCGGGATCGCGAGGACTCAAGGCTGACGGCGGGGATTGGTATCCCGGTTATGGGCACATAACTCCGGTCGCCACACTGCGTGATTGCTTGCTTTGGACTGATCAGCATGAACCTTGGCGAAACCAGTTCCGATCGAGTCCCATGGATCATCCAGGGTACAAGGTTTCTCGCCTGCGCACTAAATATGGCCTGTGATCGTCGTGATAACCAACTTTTATTTCGTTTTCCATAATCACTTAATATATCACGACATTTCTTGATGATCTTCTCGTTCCACTTTCGTATATCTTGTTCATGTCTCATTATCGCTTCCATCTTGTATGTCGATCGCTCTCATGCGTACAGGTATAATTCTTGAGTAATATATATATGTATATGCATCCGTTTCTTCCAAACCAGTCCAACCGCCCTGATCTCCACATGCCCGATCATCATATTTGCTGATCAGTCACAATGTGTCAACCCAGGCTATTGAAATTCCTGGTTACCCTCTTCGTGGGTTTGCATCACTTCAAATCGATTCCTTCTCACCCGACCACATTCGAATTCTCTCAATAACGCTCCAGAGTTCAGATCACGCTCATCTATCCACTCGGGATCGCCATAGCCCTTCCAACGAACCAAATAATCACGGTGGGTCCGGCCAAAACGGGTCTTCTTGCCTGATCGGGTATCCAAAACCTTCTCCACCTCGAATTCGTTCGGATCCAACGTTCTTTCCCAACTATCCTCGGGTAAGAGAACCTCGTCAAAATCAAACCTTGGCTGATCATCACATGACAGCCTAGTTTTAGGCCGATCAGGGTATTCTCGGACCAGTTTCAACTTCGACAGGTGAACAATCGGGAAAATTCCATAATCAGTACCCGCGGTAATCAGCCGAGCGGCATGATCACCGATTAGTTCGGCTACACGGAACGGTCCATGCCACAGATGTGCTAACTTCTTGGCATATCCTTCTTTCACGCGATCCAAGTAAAGCCAAACTCTTGATCCTGGCTCGATATTATGCGGATCGGCCTGATCATTGTTCCGATCAGCTCTCTCTTGGATGGCCCTTCGCAATCGTTCGTTGACTTGTTCCCGCGCATGTTGGTAGTGACGTTAGAGTCCCATACGCCATCGACGAGCTTCGCGATCTCGGCCTCGTGTGCAACCAACAGGGATCACCGACTCGATGGTAGATCGGTGGTCCCAACGATATGCCAGATAGAATGGAGTATCTCCCCTGATCCGATCAAAAGAGGAATTTAATGCAGACACCAGTCTCTCCGCATATTCATCCCAATCTTGTTGCGCGGAGTCTGCGACATACATCTTGATAGCTCTAGTCAACGTTTGTACCATCCGTTCGGCTTTACCATTCGCCTGTGGACGGTACGCCATGGTCGCGCTCTGTTTCTGGCCAAGCATCTGATTAAAAGATCGGAACACTTCGGCCATAAAACCTGGTTCACGATCATGCCTGATCACTTCACTGGCTCCAAACCGTCGAAACACACATTTTTCGTAACTACAAGCGACTTGTTGAGCCGTTCGTGTAGATCCCGCCTTCGCGATCACCAATCCCGTGAACAGATCAGTCCAGATCAGCAACTCGGTATTGCCCTTGAACGATTTTGGGAGGGATGGTATGTGATCCATCGCGATCACTTGGAAAGGGTAGGTCGCCTGGATATTTCCAGGTGATCTCCCCCGGATATTTGGCATACCTTTTCCAGTTTCGCAATCCGTACATGTCCCAACAAACTTTTGTATACTTCGATATAATCCTCTCCAATGGAAATGCTTACGGATCCTGTGATACGTTCGTCCTACGCCCTGGTGGCCACCCTCCAAACTAACATGATAATGGTGTAAGATATCAGCTTGTAAAGTCTCCGGGATCACGAGTCTGCCGATCGGTCCAAATCCGCATCGGCCTGATCAGCTTGGACATAGTAAAACAATAGATCGTTTTCGTCGATCTCGTAGTTAGACGCGATCTTGGCACAATCTTTTGCCTCACTCTGGCTCAGCTTCTCCAGATCACCCTTTAGAAACGCCTTCAAGTCACCGATCCATTTTTCTTCGTCTTGAGCCTTGAGAATTCTTTCGATCCGCATCTCTTGTACTATTTCCTCTGTCAGGCTTTCGCGAGAGGGTGATCTGTTGGGTGGTGATCTGGTTCGTGATCTTGTCGTAATCAAGATCTGGGCTGCTTCCTTTTCATTTTCCACACGGATCAGCTCAGGCAGCCTATTGATCTCCACCAGTTCTTCCAACAGCGCTTGATCAGTGACTATCGATCCGGTCTGATCACGCATAGCCATAGTTGCTAAGTGATCTGCACTCCGATTCCAATCACGTTCACATGCAAAAGATCATGTCTTGGCCATCCACGTAAAGCTTTCATAACGCGATCATTCAGCAGTTTCAACCGCGGCGCTTTACAGTCGATCTCTCCAGTGATCTGCCGAATCACCAGGTTTGAATCTCCCCATATGATTACTCTTCCGATCTTTTGCTCTTGCAAGAGATCCAAACCTAACAGCAGACCACGATATTCGGCCTCATTGACCGTGATACCTGGAGTATAATCTGAACCGGCCGATATAACAGTCCATTCAGGCAGTTTCCATAACAACGCGCTATACGCCCCCACGCCTTTCTTCACACTCGCTGATCCGTCGAAACTTACGACGATCAGATCTTCCTCCGAGCCGACGATCGGTGGGGGTATAGTGATCGATTCACGTGGTTGCTTCCGAGGAGCGACCTCGATCAGGGCTTCATCGACTTCTGATCGGGGCGTGATGCTGGCTGCCAGCGTCCCAAGAATTTCTTCTTCGCCCTTGGTGCACTTAATGATCTCCAAAGTCCACTGAGATAACACCGCTCCCCATCGCCCCAGTCTTCCGTCCAAACCACTTGCGGATAGTAACCACGCCAGACTAGATCGTTTGGATAATACCTTAATTGATTTAGTTACCAGCATAGAATAGCAAACATCCAACACACGTAATAACGCTAGCACTTCCTTATCCACAATGCCATAGTTAACTTCGTTCGGTTTTAATGTTCGGCTTGTGAACGTCACCGGGCAATAGACTCCATCGTGATCTTGGACCAGTGCGGCCGATATTGCCCATTTACTGGCATATAAGATCACCACGGGAATCTTCTCCGGATCGAAGTGTTTCAGTATCGGCGTCGAGATCATCTTCGCCTTTAACATACTGAAGGCTACCATAGCTCGATTCATGTGGTCTTCTGACCCTGGCATAGTTCGATCAGTTGGTGATCCAGTCTCGAGATTTGTTTCAATAGCTTCAACTTCGTGATCAGTCTCAATTGGTGATCCTCCCACCCGATCACGTTCTCTTAGCCCATGATAATCAACTTCCTTCAGTTCATAAAGTATAGCGGCGTAGATCGAGAAGTCCTCGATAAATCTGCTATAATAATTCAGTGATCCGAGGAAGGATTGCATGGCCTTCAACGATCGGGGGAAAGGTAAGTTGCTGAGAGCGGCTAGATCTTTCGGATTTGCTTCCAAACCTTGGATCGATACGTTATGGCCGAGGTAAGCGACCTTGGGTTGACCCCAGAAACTCTTGACCACACTGATCGACAAATTCCAGCGCTCGCAGGTGTCTATGAGTCGTTCGACCTTATCGCATAGCATATCCCAGGATGTTGCTGTGACCAAGATATCATCTATGTATGATCGCCTTCCCAATACTGATCGGCCCTGATCTTGGTCTGGCTCACCTTCCGTAAACACATCATGTAAATCAGTGGCCTCCCGATCAGCACTGATCTGGAAATACCCGTAGAGGGCATTGTCGATCAGCCTCTGGTAGATCTGTGGGGCATTCTTTAATCCAAACGGCATCCGATTCCATTCAAAAAGTCCAAAAGGTGTAACGAAAGCCGAGATCTCTCGAGCGCGATCAGTCATCGAAACCACCCAGAAACCACTAGCCATATCCAGCGAACAAAACCATAAAACTTTATCCAGATCTTCTAATAAGTCATTGATCAGGGGCATCGGGTAGACCATCAACTTCGTGAGGCGATTCACCATTCTATAGTCGATACACAATCGAATATCAACCCCATTCTTCTTAATCACAATCACAATCGGTGATGCCCACTGCGATGTTGATGGTCGGATGATCTTTGTACTCAGTAAACCCTTGATCAAATCGGATAACTTTTCCCGGTATTGAGGTGCAACTTTACGACAACGCTGAGCGATCGGTCTTGCATTTCCCACGTCTATATCACAGACAGCTCCGAATGCGGCTGGGGGTAGGGCGTTACCTTTCCCCATCAGTAAGTGACGCCTCTTCCAGATGATCTTCTTTAGCTGATCGATCTGCTCGGGCGTGTTCACTTCGGGATCACCGACCTGTAAATCTTCCATGGTGACTTCTGGCATATTTGGCGATACTTCCGGTAACACGGCCATCTGCTTCTCGATACCTTCAATATACTGATCGCCACCTTCGTGTATACACACTTGCTCGTCCACCTGATCTACCTTTTTCTGATCGGCTTCATCTTGAATCGCCCCTTGTACGTCACTCGACTGATGGTTTACTTCGGATTCACCCTCCTCTGTAATGAATTCAGCTGGTTCATCCTCCTTTTCTTCCTCATGATCGTGCTTGAACTCTTCACTGTCCTTTCCGCTGGCTGGGTCCGTCGTTTTCGGTGAGCCGGGCCTAATTATACTCAATATCTGTGGACCTTCTTTGACCCGGCCTTCCCCTGTCGCTTCGATCGGTGGCCTCCTGATCAGCAGCTTGGTCGGCGTAGAATACTCCGGCTTCTCGACCATAGGTGAGGTATCTTCATCCACTAAGTCTTCGTCACTGATCATGTCCGTGGTGGCTTGATAAGCCAGATTCTGCCATTCAATGTATCTTCGTGATCCCACTGAAACATATCCGATCTGTCGGGGTACTTTCCCTTCAGGTAACCACATCCCTAAGATCATGTCTTCGTGGATGATCAGCGGCTGATCGGATATATTTGTGACTCTGATATAGCTTGATCGGCCGATACCTTTAACGAACGTTGGTACCCATCGTTCACCACGGGTCAGCCACAATTTCTGTTGCCGATCACTCGACCGAATCATGACATCGACTGATCGGGATACCCCAATGTTCTCGTACTGACCCATCTTTAACATCCTTACATGAGTACCATATAAAGGTCGTCGGCCAGATAGCTGAATCTGCACTTCATCCGGCAGAGTCAGGGTTCCATGAGACAGGTCAAGTCGTATACCGGCTGGTACCATGAAATTCATCCCCAATATCGCGTCTTGACCGGCTAGCCGGCCAACCCAAGCATTAAAATAGTAGACCAGGGATCCTGCCAGGGTGATCTTCACACGTGATCGTCCTTCCGTCATATATGAACTCTCGCCGATCCCGACACATTCTTGTCTTTGGGTACTGTCTATACGACATCCCACCTTACGAGCAAAGGCGGAGTCGATGATCGAGACTTCCGCCCCAGAGTCAAATAAAATAGTGGCTTTTTCATTGTTGATCTTTCCATTAGCTTTAGCCTGTTTAAACCACTTGTCGGGAGAGTGATACTTCCAGTATCCTCGGGATTCACCTGGCAGTAGATTCAACTCCATGATCACATCCGATCGGGAATATTCATCCACTCTGAGACCGTAGATCGGGCACCGATCGATGCAATTTGAATTAGAACATGTATTGTCGGTTATCTTCTTTTCCTCAAACTTATCTCCGCTACCGACATATGCATAAATGCAGAGCATAGATCGCTCGGCTCGAACCAGATTCCAACCTGGCGAGCGATCTAGTTTAACATCTTCTCAACATCTGGTGGGAGCATACCAGCATGTTTAGTTGGCACATACCACTTGCGCATCAGATTAAAGAATTCTTCGATAGGGCAGGCGCCGGCGTCATGAAGCTTCCCACAGGTCTTGCACACGAAAAACAGTGATCAGAAGGGTGACCTTTACGATCACATTTTCCACACGTAATTCTTTTCCAACAATCACGATCTCCATGTTTGGTCGACCCGCAATGCACACATTTCTTACGAGATCGGTCCTGATCAGGTTGAATACCACCAGGTTTCCGTCCGTCCGCGCCATTAGTCGATGATCTCGGGCGATACATTGGTTCCGTCGTAAAGACATGACGGTACTGTTCCTCGTCCGAACTCAGACTCGACTGACCACTTTCTTCTTCAGAGCTTGAACTTTCTGACTCCTTCGCGATCATTCGAATCGCTCTGGCTGGTCGGGCTGCCGGTATCTTGCCCTGATCAGGGTGTGGCTTGGACCGGTAACGGTTCGATCCTACCTCGACCTTGGGCTGTCGACTCTTGGCCCGCTGCAGCGTCCTTAGAGTCAGTTCCAGTTGTTCTGAGTCCTTTATACGGAGCAGGGTTAGCTGATCAGCCAGATCGCGATTATCCAGAGTTCCAATGAAGTGTTCGACATGTTCACGGGCTATGTCCGGGTGTCGTGGGTCATTGATCGGCATTTTCGCGCGTAGACCAGCAACATTCAACCGATGTAAGTACTCGATCGGCGTCTCGTCGGATCTTTTCTTCATGTGGTAGTATGTCTAGCGACAGACACCCCCGAATTGCAATATTGTTCTTCAAACTCTTCACACAAACGAGGCCACTTCAGACGCACTTCTCGACTCAGCTGTTTAAGCCAGTTCTTGGTCGGACCTTTCATTAGATCAGCGAAGATCAGGCATCTTTCAGCTTCCGGTGTCTTGTCCCTCAGAAAAGCTGACTTAGTCCGGCTTAACCAAGCCCTGGCCTGATCGTCATCCATATCTTTGCCAGTGAAATCCTTTAATTCCGAGATCGCAGACATTCGTACTCGGGTGATCGTTCCTGATTCACTGTCAAATGCCTGCGCGGAGGCCATATTCGCTCTACGAGGCATCTCAATGTCCAGATCATCTGGATCGAAATGTTGACTGATCTCGCCCTCTGACTCCATGTCCGTGGGGGTGATCGGTGAAATCGGTCTTGGTGATCGGCCTGGCATATCAAACGAACAATTCCGGCTGATCGGACTGATTCCATCTCCACGTCCACAGGTCTCTTGACCGATTTCTCAGCGGACTGATTCATATTCGGTGCCGATCGCCATGGTTGTCCTTTTCCAGGTGTGTACTGAGGCAATCCATATTGTTCATCCGCAAATCGGTTCATCATTGTCGCGAACATGGCTTTTAATTGCTCTGGGACCTCCAGCATGTTGGTATGACCGGTGTTGGAGGTCCGATTGGCCTGTGGCACTTCCTGAGCATCTTCGAAGCTATCGTCCGATCCGACTCTGCCAGGTTCCGGCTTTCTCTTCCTGTTCTGCGACTCGATCTTGGGGTCGATCTGCTGGATCCCTTTCGGG
>MIQA02017624.1:0-10901 GCA_001887855.2 Sclerospora graminicola | reverse complement strand
GACAGCAGACAGGATGGTACAAGCGATGAAAATTCATTCTTTGCGTTTGCAGTTTGTGACGTGGATAATCCGGACAGCGGAAAAATGCCAAAACACCAGATCCCAAGAGATATTTCGAAGCTCATAAGGGAAATCAATCTGGAAAATGGAAAACAGCTGAAAGGGCAGAGTTAAAGGCCCTAGAAGATCTGAAAGCTTGGGAATGATGAAATTTACGAATGGAGTGAACCTACCAACTAAATGGGTTTACAAGACTAAGTTGAGAATGACTGTAACGGTGGAAAGATACAAGGCACGTTTGGTAGCTCGTGGCGATAAACAAGTTTATGGTGAAATTTATTTCTTTACGTTTTCAACAGTGATGGAGATAAACAATATGAAGGTCATTTTGATATTGTCGATTGTGTGGAATGTGCCTGCGAGGCATGGAGACGTTCCGAGTGCCTATCCAAAGGCAAGTACGGAAAAAAATTACGACATTTATCCGCAGATACCACAAGGTATGGAGATTTCGAGCGACACATTAAAGAAATTGGGAGCTACAAGCCCGAAGGAGCTAATGATCAAATTAAAACGAGACCTTTACGGCATGAAACAGGCAGGAAGACTATGGTACGATTTACTATGCGAAAACCTGGTTAAGATGGATTTTTCTTAGTGTCTAACAGACACTTGCATCTTTGTAAGAATTGACAAAAAGGGGACGATAGTGGTTGGAGAATATGTCGATGATTTACTGGTTACAGCAACGGAGACAAAGTTTGTGAATGATTTTTTCGAAAAGATGCAGGTATTGGAGTTGAAAGACTTAGGTAACGTGGAGAAATTTCTCGGGATGAGAATGTTAGGTGGTCCTACGGGTAGATACAATATTGATCAAGAAGGAGCTATCGTTGAAATGCTTGAGAAGCATGGTTTGCAAAATGCAAAAAAGGTAAGGACGCCTGTTTCGGATTTGGAGGACACGAAAGAATTAAGTGAACTGTTACCGACTATATCTCGTGGAAATGCACCTACAATTTAAGATTTTCAGTCTCTCGTGGGAAGTTTACTATGTATTTCACGAATTTCTCGTCTGGACATATCATTCGCCGTGCACCGTGCAACGAGGCACACGCACGCGCCAAGCTTGAATGATTTTAAGGTTGCGAAGCGGATAGCCAGTACCTGAAAGGAAGTAAGACTTTGAAGTTACATTTACGTGGAGATAAAGATTTGAAATTGCTATTACGAATCGTGAGTTACAGTGATGCCGACTATGCGGCTGATCGTGTGGATAGAAAAAGTGTGAGCGCAAATGTGATTTTCGTGAGTGGAATAATAGCAGGATGGAGTTGCAAGAAGCAGGGATCCGTTGTCCAATCGACTGCAGAGGCGGAGTTTGTCGCGGCCGCTGCAGGTGGAAGAGAAGCACTTGGTATGAAGGAGCTATCTGAAGAAATTGGTATCAAGAGGAAGACTCCCATAGTGTTGAAGATCGACAACCAAGCCGCAATCAAGCAGCTCAAGAGCGAAGCGGGCGCGGCAAGTGCGAAGCACATCGATGTCAAGTTGAAATTTTTGAAGGACTTCGCGAAATGTGGAATTGTGGAGCCCGAGCATGTGTCAAGTGGAAATATGATATTTTTCTTGTGCAAATAACGTCGATGCTTGTTGGTATGTAATATTTACCTTGAATGCGTGATATAATTGATCCAATACGAAACGCAATTCTTGAGATATTTGCCACCAAGTCATAATATTCGCTTGAATGTAACTTGCCGCTACACCCTCCAGGTGTTCGCTCAATTTATTTACCTTGAGGTGTTCTGTCCATTCGAAACCGGATGACAGCTGTGAAATTTCGACTACCTCGATGAATAGGTAGGCCCACTGTCTAAATCCTGCTCCTAGTCCAGGATAAATCTCCTCTCCCGTATTTTTTTTGTCAACTTAGGAATCTTCATATTTCCATTCCAACGCACGTTATATCTGTCATGGTTATCCTGTCCGCTCCTTGATCATTCCTTCCTGATCCGCCCCCATGTTTTTTCTGTCTTTTTCCATTTTCTTCTTATGCATAGGATCAAGGTTAACACCTCGATCCTTTCCTGGGTTATAGTCAACTTTACTATAACCCAGATCGGCCCCGATCGGGGCCATGTGGGGAGTTGTTTCATCTTTAATCTCGACCTGACACTCCACCAGACCAGGTCGATCATCGCTTCCTTTAGAAATGGACAGCATCGGAGGCGATACGCCTTCCTCCAATGCACCCGAAAAAGTTTCCTCCACTTTGATTTTCACATCTTTTTCATCATCAAAGAAATCACGGTGATATCCTGAGTCACCAAGCGATCCGGGCACGCGCACCATTGTGGTGGATTCGATTTCCAAATCCATGACCGAAGTCTTGGGCGGAATCCGGATACCCACTGGCCCGGACGATCAACTATCGGACGGGGTACTCCGTCGATCCTGATCAGCATCAGAATCAGATGAATCACCATTATGGTGACTGATCTGATCCTCCCGGTCATCTGGCCGGTCTTCATGCTCGTCAGGATCTATATTTAACTTCATCTCACCTTGTGTACCCGTCGATCGGGGCTGATTACACTCACTTAGGTGGACTCGGTGACGAAAAGGATGATCTTGATCAGGTCGGAGGGATTGACCTTCTCGAGACGGGGGGTGTCCTCGGGTGGAAATCTTCACCGGAGAACGGGTTGGGGTCGACACTTATTCAGTATCTAGGCACTGATCAGGAAAATTCGTCTGATCAGGCCAGCCAATGAGAGAGAGATATAACGAAACCAAGAAAATGCGATCAATCCACGATCTTCCACAGTAATCCACAAACGTTATCTCCACAAAACCTTTACCAATATTATTAACGTGTTCCAAACACGTGCGCGTTGCGGTTGAGGTTCGATCACCTAAAACAAACCCGTCGGGGGCCTTCCGGTAAGCCAAAATGCGTCTAAGCGCGTCTTAACCGGGAATTAATTGAGCAAGAGGGGACTAATCAACCCTGTGCTCCCAATGACCGCAACACGTGGCGGAGCGACTCTTTGCTTTAGGGGGAAAATCAAAACCTGTTATTATATATGCAATGTCCTATACCTGTGTACCATACATCAACTCATGCCTGACCTTTACTTCGAACCTATTTACTTCGTCGCACGGTTGCGTGACACTCTCTTGCCCATCCTGGCTGCACCTTCAAGCTGACCTGTACCGCTTCTGCCCTGATCACGACCCGACTCTTCAAAAGATCTTCGACCCATCCTGATCTTCAACAAACGACCTTGAAAACACTTGAGACCTGCTCTTCAGCACTTGTTCACTTCGTATATAGTCCGACCAAACCGAGAACTTACTTGCCCTTGCATATCAACGCTGATCAGAGGCTGATCGGCCCTGATCACGATCAACATAGTGATCGACCAAGTGATCAGGTGGTGATCAGGCTGATCAGCCCTTGATCACCTCGAGAACGCTCTGGGTCATCATCATCACGACTCAACTCATCTTCCAAACCACACTTCCGATCTTTATACCTTGTCAGGGCAACCATACAACACCGATCAAGGCTGACCAGGCCTTGCCACATCATCTTCGGACCAACCAAAGGTTCACATCACTCATGCAACCTGTTAATCCACCTGCCCGATCTTCATTCATCATTTGATCTTCATTCTTCGGGCATGACAGGCCGATCAGGCTGTAACTTCGCATCATAGCCAGCTTCAACCACTATACCATTCAGAGATCGGCTGGTCACCTGCCCTTGGTATGTCATGTCGACAGTCACTATTTCTTATTACATCCACGAGAACTCCACTTAGTGACTGTGACAACGAGCGTGATCGTGATCTCCATCATTCTGCCAGTGCCTGGGACTGGGCTTAACGACCATACTTGGCTGATTCTTCCACGTCGTAAATATCCGTTGGCCACCACCTTTTCTTCTTGATCGTGATCGACCTTTTCCCATCCATCAACTGTCATATGTTGATGGGTGTTCTATCGTCACCAATCAACGGCCATGTGTGGTCCACTTCAGTCCTAATATTTTTCCGATCGCTTCACCACAGTGATCTGGTTCGTGATCTCGTCGTAATCAAGATCTGGGCTGCTTCCTTTTCATTTTCCACACAGATCAGCTCAGGCAGCATATTGATCTCCACCAGTTCTTCCAACAGCGCTTGATCAGTGACTATCGATCCGGCCTGATCACGCATAGCCATAGTTGCTTAGTGATCTGCACTCCGATTCCAATCACGTTTCACATGCAAAAGATCATGTCTTGGCCACCCACGTAAAGCTTTCATAACGCGATCATTCAGTAGTTTCAGACGCGGCGCTTTACAGTCGATCTCTCCAGTGATCTGCCAAATCACCAGGTTTGAATCTC
Organism: Sclerospora graminicola; assembly: GCA_001887855.2. NCBI lineage: Eukaryota > Oomycota > Peronosporomycetes > Peronosporales > Peronosporaceae > Sclerospora > Sclerospora graminicola. The sequence continues at coordinate 6,502 of MIQA02017624.1, read as the reverse complement.
CGCATATAATTACTCTTCCGATCTTTTGCTCTTGCAAGAGATCCAAACCTAGCAGCAGACCACGATATTCAGCCTCATTGACCGTGATACCTGGAGTATAGTCTGAACCGGCCGATATAACAGTCCACTCTGGCAGTTTCCATAACAGCGCGCTATACGCCCCTACGCCTTTCTTCACACTCGCTGATCCGTCGAAACTTACAACGATCAGGTCTTCTTCTGAGCCGACGATCGGTGGGGGTATAGTGATCGATTCACGTGGTTGCTTCCGAGGAGCGACCTCGATCAGGGCTTCTTCGACTTCTGATCCGGGCGTGATGCTGGCTGCCAGCGTCCCAAGAATTTCTTCTTCGCCCTTGGTGCACTTAATGATCTCCAAAGTCCACTGAGATAACACCGCTGCCCATCGCCCCAGTCTTCCATCTAAACCACTCGCGGATAGTAACCACGCCAGACTAGATCGCTTTGATAATACCTTAATTGATCTAGTTACCAGCATAGAATAGCAAACATCCAACACACGTAATAACGCTAGCACTTCCTTATCCACAATGCCATAATTAACTTCATTCGGTTTTAGTGTTCGGCTTGTGAACGTCACCGGGCAATAAACCCCATCGTGATCTTGGACCAGTGCGGCCGATATTGCCCATTTACTAGCATATAAGATCACCACGGGAATCTTCTCCGGATCGAAATGTTTCAGTATCGGCGTCGAGATCATCTTCGCCTTTAACATACTGAAGGCTACCATAGCGCGATTCATGTGATCTTCTGACCCTGGCACAGTTCGATCGGTTAGTGATCCAATCTCGAGATCCGTTTCAGTGGCTTCAACCTCGTGATCAGTCTCAATTGGTGATCCTCCCATCCGATCACGTTCTCTCAGGCCATGATAATCAACTTCCTTCAATTCATAAAGTATAGCGGCGTAGATCGAGAAGTCCTCGATAAATCTGCTATAATAATTCAATGATCCGAGGAATGATTGCATGGCCTTCAACGATCGGGGAAACGGAAGTTGCTGAGAGCGGCTAGATCTTTCGGATTTGCTTCCAACCCTTGGATCGATACGTTATGGCCGAGGTAAGCGACCTTGGGCTGACCCCAGAAACTCTTGACCACACTGATCGACAAATTCCAGCGCTCGCAGGTGTCTAGGAGTCGTTCGACCTTATCGCATAGCATATTCCAGGATGTTGCCGTGACCAAGATATCATCTATGTATGATCGCCTTCCCAATACTGATCGGCCCTGATCTTGGTCTGGCTCACCTTCCGTAAACACATCATGTAAATCAGTGGCTTCCCGATCAGCACTTATCTGGAAATACCCATAGAGAGCATTGTCGATCAGCCTCTGGTAGATCTGTGGGGCATTCTTTAATCCAAACGGCATCCGATTCCATTCAAAAAGTCCGAAAGGTGTAACGAAAGCCGAGATCTCTTGAGCGCGATCAGTCATCGAAACCACCCAGAAACCACTAGCCATATCCAGCGAACAAAACCATAAAACTTTATCCAGATCTTCTAATAAGTCATTGATGAGGGGCATCGGGTAGACCATCAACTTCTTGAGGCGATTCACCATTCTGTAGTCGATACACAATCGAATATCAACCCCATTCTTCTTAATCACAATCACGATCGGTGATGCCCACTGCGATGTTGATGGTCGGATGATCTTTGTACTCAGCAAACCCTTGATCAAATCGGATAACTTTTCCCGGTATTGGGGTGCAACTTTACGACAACGCTGAGCGATCGGTCTTGCATTTCCCACGTCTATATCACAGACAGCTCCGAATGCGGCTGGGGGTAGGGCGTTACCTTTCCCCATCAGTAAGTGACGCCTCTTCCAGATGATCTTCTTTAGCTGATCGATCTGCTCGGGAGTGTTCACTTCGGGATCACCGACCTGTAAATCTTCCATGGTGACTTCTGGCATAGTGGGCGATACCTCCGGTAACACGGCCATCTGCTTCTCGATACCTTCAATATACTGATCGCCACCTTCGTGTATACACACTTGCTCGTCCACCTGATCTACCTTTTTCTGATCGGCTTCATCTTGAATCGCCCCTTGTACGTCACTCGACCGATGGTTTACTTCGGGTTCACCCTCCTCTGTAATGAATTCAGCTGGTTCATCCTCCTTTTCTTCCTCATGATCGTGCTTGGACTCTTCACTGTCCTTTCCGCTAGCTGGGTCCGTTGTTTTCGGTGAGCCGGGTCTAATTATACTCAATATCTGTGGACCTTCTTTGACCCGGCCTTCCCCTGTCGCTTCGATCGATGGCCTCCTGATCAGCAGCTTGGTCGGCGTAGAATACTCCGGCTTCTCGACCATAGGTGAGGTATCTTCATCCGCTAAATCTTCGTCACTGATCATGTCCGTGGTGGCTTGATAAGCCAGATTCTGCCATTCAATGTATCTTCGTGATCCCACTGAAACATATCCGATCTGTCGGGGTACTTTCCCTTCAGTAACCACATCCCTAAGATCATGTCTTCGTGGATGATCAGCGGCTGATCGGATATATTTGTGACCCTGATATAGCTTGATCGGCCGATACCTTTAACGAACGTTGGTACCCAACGTTCGCCACGGGTCAGCCACAATTTCTGTTGCCGATCACTCGACCGAATCATGACATCATCGACTGATCGGGACACCCCAATGTTCTCGTACTGACCCATCTTTAACATCCGTACATGAGTACCATATAAAGGTCGTCGGCCAGATAACTGAATCTGCACTTCATCCGGCAGAGTCAGGGTTCCATGAGACAGGTCAAGTCGTATACCGGCTGGTACCATAAAATCCATCCCCAATATCGCGTCTTGACCGGCTAGCCGGCCAACCCAAGCATTAAAATAGTAGACCAGGGATCCTGCCAGGGTGATCTTCACACGTGATCGTCCTTCCGTCATATATGAACTCTCGCCGATCCCAACACGTTCTTGCCTCTGGGTACTGTCTATACGACATCCCACCTTACGAGCAAAGGCGGAGTCGATGATCGAGACTTCCGCCCCAGAGTCAAATAAAATAGTGGCTTTTTCATTGTTGATCTTCCATTAGCTTTAGACTGTTTAAACCACTTGTCGGGAGAGTGATACTTCCAGTATCCTCGGGATTCACCTGGCAGTAGATCCAACTCCATGATCACATCCGATCGGGAATATTCATCCACTCTGAGACTGTAGATCGGACACCGATCGATGCAATTTGAATTAGAACATGTATTGTCGGTTATCTTCTTTTTCTCAAACTTATCTCCGCTACCGACATATGCATAAATGCAGAACATAGATCGCTCGGCTCGAACCAGATTCCAACCTGGCGAGCAATCTAGTTTAACATCTTCTCAACATCTGGTGGGAGCATACCAGCATGTTTAGTCGGCACATACCACTTGCGCATCAGATTAAAGAATTCTTCGATAGGGCAGGCGCCGGCGTCATGAAGCTTCCCACAGGTCTTGCATACGAAAAAACAATGATCAGAAGGGTGACCTTGACGATCACATTTTCCACACGTATTTCTTTTCCAACAATCACGATCTCCATGTCTGGTCGACCCACAATGCACACATTTCTTACGAGATCGGTCCTGATCAGGTTGAATACCACCAGGTTTCCGTCCGTCCATACCATTAGTCGATGATCTCGGGCGATACGTTGGTTCCGTCGTAATACATGACGGTACTGTTCCTCGTCCGAACTCAGATTCGACTGGCCACTTTCTTCTTCAGAGCCTGAACTGTCTGATTCCTTCGCGATCATTCGAATCGCTCTGGCTGGTCGGGCTGCCGGTATCTTGCCCTGATCAGGGTGTGGCTTGGACCGGTACCGGTTCGATCCTACCTCGACCTTGAGCTGTCGACTCTTGGCCCGTTGCAACGTCCTTAGAGACAGTTCCAGTTGTTCTGAGTCCTTTATACGGAGCAGGGTTAGCTGATCAGCTAGATCGCGATTATCCAGAGTCCCAATGAAGTGTTCGACATGTTTACGGGCTATGTCCGGGTGTCGTGGGTCCTTGATCGGCATTTTCGCGCGTAGACCAGCAACATTCAACCGATGTAGGTACTCGATCGGCGTCTCGTCGGATCTTTTCTTCATGTGGTAGTACTGTCTAGCGACAGACACCCCCGAATTGCAATATTGTTCTTCAAACTCTTCACACAGACGAGGCCACTTCAGACGCACTTCTCGACTAAGCTGTTTAAGCTAGTTCTTGGCCGGACCTTTCATTAGATCAGCGAAGATCAGGCATCTTTCAGCTTCCGGTGTCTTGTCCCTCAGAAAAGCTGACTTAGTCCGGCTTAACCAACCTCTGGCCTTATCGTCATCCATATCTTTGCCAGTGAAATCTTTCAATTCCGAGATCGCAGACATTCGTACTCGGGTGATCGTTCCTGATTCACTGTCAAATGCCTGCGCGGAGGCCATATTCGCTCTACGAGGCATCTCAATGTCCAGATCATCTGGATCAAAATGTTGACTGATCTCGCCTTCTGACTCCATGTCCACATCACTCCGTGGGGGTGATCGGTGAAATCGGTCTTGGTGATCGGCCTGGCATATCGAAGGAACAATTCCGGCTGATCGGACTGATTCCATCTCCACGTCTACAGGTCTCTTGACCGATTTCTCAGCAGACTGATTCATATTCGGTGCCGATCACCATGGTTGTCCTTGTCCAGGTGTGTACTGAGGCAACCCATACTGATCACCCGCAAATCGGTTCATCATTGTCGCGAACATGGCTTTTAATTGCTCTGGGACCTCCGGCATGTTGGTATGACCAGTGTTGGAGGTCGGATTGGCCTGTGGCACTTCCTGAGCATCTTCGAAACTATCGTCCGATCCGACTCTGCCAGGTTCCGGCTTTCTCTTCCTATTCTGCGACTCGATCTTGGGGTCGATCTGCTGGATCCCTTTCGGGCCCAACGTCATACGTGTGATCCCAACCGAGGAGTCGGTGGATGCCGCTCCAGATTGTGATGATGATTGATAGATCGACTCGATATCCATAGGATACTCCACCAACTGTGATCGGTGCGAAGGATCCGCGATCGGCGACTGAACCACTGGGTTCGCCCCTAGTAACGAGGCAAGATGATCATACAGGGTGATCATAGATTCTCCGATCGTCTCTTGATCCAGATCGAATAGCATGTTCGCGTCGAAAGCACCAGTAGTGAAGCCAACCTCGTCGATCTGCGCCAAGAGGTTCCTGATCAGATCAAGTTGACTGTCTGTGATCACCGGCCGGGTCGCTCGACCTTCAAGCTTCCCGATGATCTTAGGCTTAATGATCTTCATCACTGGGTTGGTAACCAGGAACTTGTGAAACTCTCGAAGATAGAACAGTCGTTCCACATCTTGGACGGTGGTCTTCTCGGCTGGTTCGATCTTCTCTTCGTCTTCCTCGAAGATCTTCGGTTTAGGTTTCACATATTTTTTAGGTGGATCGCAATGATCCGCCCCCATAATTTTTCTGTCTTTTTCCATTTTCTTCTTATGCATAGGATCAAGGTTAACACCTCGATCCTTTCCTGGGTGTAGTCAAATTTACTATAACCCAGATCGGCCCCGATCGGGGCCATGTGGGGAGTTATTTCATCTTTAATCTCGACCTGGCACTCCACCAAACCAGGTCGATCATCGCTTCCTTTAGAAATGAACAGCATCGGAGGCGATACGCCTTCCTCCAATACACTCGAAAAAGTTTCCTCCACTTTGATTTTCAGATCTTTTTCATCATCAAAGGAATCACGGTGATATCCTGAGTCACCAAGTGATCCGGGCACGCGCACCATTGTGGTGGAGCCGATTTCCAATCCATGACCGAAGTCTTGGGCGGAATCCGGATACCCACTGGCCCGGACGACCAACTATCGGAGGGGGTACTCCGTTGATCCTGATCAGCATCGGAATCAGATGAATCACCACTGTGGTGACTGATCTGATCCTCCCGGTCATCTGGCCGGTTTTCATGCTCGTCAGGATCTATGTTTAACTTCATCTCACCTTGTGTACCCGTCGATCGGGGCTGATTACACTCACTTAGGTGGACTCGGTGACGAAAAGGATGATCTTGATCAGGTCGGAGGTTTTGACCTTCTCGAGACGGGGGTGTCCTCGGGTGGAAATCTTCACCGGAGAACGGGTTGGGGTCGACACTTATTCAGTATCTAGGCACTGATCAGGAAAGTTCGTCTGATCAGGCCAGCCAATGAGAGAAAGATATAACGAAACCAAGAAAATGCGATCAATCCACGATCTTCCACAGTAATCCACAAACGTTATCTCCACAAAACATTTACCAATATTCTTAACGTGTTCCAAACACGTGCGCGTTGAGGGTGAGGTTCGATCACCTAAAACAAACCCGTCGGGGGTCTTCCGGTAAGCCAAAATGCGTCTAAGCGCGTCTTAACCGGAAATAGATGAGCAAGAGGGGACTAATCAACCCTGTGCTCCCAATGACCGCA